>SJYT01050507.1:574516-628076 GCA_006410635.1 Cephalophus harveyi | reverse complement strand
TGAACTGAACTGAGGTTGCCTACGTAATGAAGAATTTGAACCAAGTCAGCCAGTCTCCAGAGCCTGTGCCCTAAGTAAACTGCTAGGTTGTTTGTGATTCAGCGATCAATTTCTGTCCTCTTTGGAATGTTGGATTGACGCATAATGTGAAATTGTTTTACTCCCTGTGAGTGATAGTTGCTCAGTGTGTCCAACTCTTTGCAACTCCACAGACTGTAGCCCACCAGGCGCCTCTGTCCATAGAATTCTCCAGGCAAGAATACTGAGTGGGTAGCCGTTGTTTGTGATTCAGCGATCAATTTCTGTCCTCTTTGGAATGTTGGATTGACGCATAATGTGAAATTGTTTTACTCCCTGTGAGTGATAGTTGCTCAGTGTGTCCAACTCTTTGCAACTCCACAGACTGTAGCCCACCAGGCGCCTCTGTCCATAGAATTCTCCAGGCAAGAATACTGAGTGGGTAGCCGTTCCCTCCTCCAGGGGATCTTCCCAACCCAGGGATTGAACCTAGGTCTTCAGCATTGTGGGCAGATTTTTGTAACATCTGAGCCACCAGGGAAGCTACCTTAATTCTATTTAGATACTTTTGCTAACTTATACTACCCTCTCCTGGCCATTTTGAATGTGTTTGGAGGTAAGAAAGTAAGTTTTTTTCACTTTGAATATCCAGTTGACACATAAATATTTGTTGAAAAGACCACATTTTCCTCATTAAATTGACTTAGCTCATTTGTTTAAAAAAAAAAAAACAAAAAACAAAAAACAGTTGACCATAAAGATGTTTGTTTCTGGACCCTTAGTTCTCTTGCAGTGACCAGTGTACAAGAAGAACACTTGGAAAGACATACTCCATCCTAGATGAAAAGGCCCCTAACAGGTGCTTTCGCTCATCTGCAATAAAACTAAAGGAAACTGATTCTTGGATTTATATTTCCCACTGGAAAATGACCCCTGTACCAGACTAGTCTGTAGTGCATGCATGCTAAGTTGCTTCAGTGGCGTCTGATTCTGTGAGGGAACTGTAACTCAAGATCACCTTAACATGATACTCAAATGGAGAGGGCACATCTGGACCAGGATGCGAAGAACTGGAACTAGACAGTTGTCCCAAGATGCCAAACCCAACCCATGTTTTCTTAATTTCTTGGACTTCTGCACAGAATCAAGTGTTTTTCCATTTGAGAAGGAGCTTGTGCAGATTTTAGATATCAATCCAGTTGTTGGGCTTGTGGTTAATTACCTATTTCCAGTCCTTTCGTTAACCTTGGTATGTTTTGCCCTTCCAAGACACTGATTGAATTTCTCTTAGGAAATTTATTTAAAAGAAAGAAGTCATAGTCCTGTTCAGGCCACTGTTGATATTATAAGATAGGATGCCCTCACTTGGCTGGTCAATAATATCTACTCTAACAGTGACCATAAATATGAATATTCTTGAAAGGTTTCTCCAGCTCCACTAGAACAAAGAGCTGAGTCAGTCAAAAACTGTTAACCTTGGGACTTCCCTGGCAGGTCAGTGGTTAAGACTCCATACCTTCATTGCAGGGGTTGCAAGTACAATCCCTGCTTGGGGAACTAAGATCCTGTACACCTTATGGTACAAGAGAAAAATAAAATCTTCCCACTTTATTAGGGGAACACTTTCCACAATCATGAGATGGATTTATATGGTTAACACCAGGCTACGGTCTTTTAAGCAGAAAAGCTCCCTTATGTCAGGAGTTTTTCTAATAATGCTAGGCAACTGGACTTTGTACCTTGTGAACAATGCCAATATATCATTACCCTTAGAGACAGCAACACAGGACAGACTGGATCAGAGGACTGGAGATATAGTGAGCTGCTCCTAATAGAGTTTAACGAATTTGAGGAACCAATTAATGGCCTTGGTTTCTTCCAAGATGTATCATAAGATGTACCCTAGGTTTCCTGTGGACTCAAGGTCACCTTCAGGCCAATTTAGATATGGCCCCAGCAAACTTACCATTGGTATAAGCCTAATGGCTCAAATGATCTGTAATTCAGTGGTATGACCATTTAGCAGGTGTTTTTGTGCCTTCACAGGATCCAAAGATGTAACTGGCCATATCAAAGCTTTAACAAATTCATTCAGCAGACTATAAATAATAGTAATCAGACAGGCTATTAACCTACTGAATTCTGAGTTCTCTACGATGAGAAAAGTCATATTACAAAACTGAATGGTCCTCAGTATCCTTACAGCATCTCAGGACGCATCTGTGCCATAATTCAAACTGAACAGTGCTTTTTTCACACCAGATGAATCCTCTATGACAACACATTTAATGACCCACATGAAAAATCTGATTTCTTCTTTAAGTGATCCACTCCTCAGTCTTCATGATTCATTAAAACACTGGTTTGGTGCTAAAAGCTCTTGGCTTAAATATTTGACTAACTTTATTAACACAACTACCTGTATTACTTGTATTCTACCTATTCTACAAGATTGCTGCATGATAAATATGTGGCTGAGCCACTGATAAAAATAATGATGACTATGAGTCTTGAAAGGATTGAATAAATATACAGTTCTTTATGAGATCAATAATTGTAATAGTGTAACTCAGGTATGAGAAGAAGCAACAAGAAGGAAGCTTTTCCAGGACCATAACATATTAGTAAGACAGGTGATACAGAGGCTTTACTACTGCTGCTAAGTCACTTCAGTCNCTTGAAAGGATTGAATAAATATACAGTTCTTTATGAGATCAATAATTGTAATAGTGTAACTCAGGTATGAGAAGAAGCAACAAGAAGGAAGCTTTTCCAGGACCATAACATATTAGTAAGACAGGTGATACAGAGGCTTTACTACTGCTGCTAAGTCACTTCAGTCACGACCCCATGGACGGCAGCCCACCAGGCTCCCGCGTCCCTGGGATTCTCCAGGCAAGAACACTGGAGTGGGTTGCTATTTCCTTCTCCAATGCATGAAAGTGAAAAGTGAAAGGGAAGTCGCTCAGTCATGTCCGACTCTTAGCGACCCCATGGACTGCAGCCCACCAGGCTCCTCCATCCATGGGATTTTCCAGGCAAGAGTACTGGAGTGGGGTGCCATTGCCTTCTTTAGGCTACTGTTAATAGGGCCCATTCCAGTAATAGCACATTGATTGGCCTATCAGTGAAATCCTGGCTTGACCTAGAAATGAACAGTCTTAGCACCGTTGGCCAAAATGATCATGAAATACCTTCTAATCCTTCATGCAATTTATGACCATGAGGGGGCACTGCCAACTGAAGAATGTCATTCACCTTTTGTCTCTACTAGTATTGAGTCATTAGCAACAGTAGTCCCTGACTTTTAACACACCCTGAAGAGTCCAGGGTGGAGATCAAGAATGAGGTACTCTCTGCTCTGAGAAAGCTGGCAGACCGACTTTAAAATAGTTAAATATTTTCAGGAAAAAATCTTGAGCTGAAATTCTTGTATCATCAAATATTTAATAAAGCATTAAAGCCAATAACTAAGATTTGATTCTTGTGACTAGCTGTAACCTTCTACTGAAATGTGTCCTTGATTGCATGTACCCTTTCACCAAAATTATATATATACTGACTTCCCTGGTGGATCAGATGGTAAAGAATCTGCCTGCAATGCAGGAGACACAGGTTTGATCCTTGGGTCAGGAAGATCCCCTGGAAAAGGAAATAGCAACCCACTCCAGTATTATTGCCTAGAGAATTCCATGGACAAAGAAACCTCGTGGGTTACAGTCAACGGGGTCACAAAGAGTTGGACATGACTGAGTGACGAACAGTTCCACATTTTTCACTGCCCCCAACCCTTACCACTTTAGAACAGTTTCTCAGAGCTACAGAGAGTCAGTGTCCCAGGCTGTGGTCCTCAATAAGACATTGAGTGAACTCAACTCACAGTTCCTATCTTGTGTGGGCTTTTTTTTTTTTTTTTTTTTCAGTTGACAACCATAAGAGGCCTTAATGCACTTCTGCTGGGTTTCCTGGTTGCCCATCATTGTCATAAGAACAAGTCAGTGTGTGACTTGAATGTGCCCTAGGGTCAGACTATGAGAGGTAAAGCCTTGTTCTCAGCCATAGAGCAGCTTCCCTCTCGGGCTGGATGGATGAAGTCTAGGACCTGGACCTCATCCTGGACCTGCTGGGGAGATGGGTGGACACCTGCTTTTCATGTTGACTTTGCTGAGCAGCCCTTCGCTCATTCACTCATCACACTGTCATCTGACTTACTGTCCTCCAGTAAGCCTTGCTCAGGTTGACTCTGAAGTCATTTTCACTTATGTGACTCCATATAGGACGCTTCATTGCACAGGTGAAGCCAGGGCCTCCTTATTACTGTCTTTGAGGAACAAAGCAGACTGCTGTTGCCCATACCTGCACTCTGTCCATGTCACTGGGCTCAGGAATCAGGTGTCACCCCATCTACACTGGGAAAATGAGACCAAGAAGTACCAGCCTCAGTAAGTNCATTGCACAGGTGAAGCCAGGGCCTCCTTATTACTGTCTTTGAGGAACAAAGCAGACTGCTGTTGCCCATACCTGCACTCTGTCCATGTCACTGGGCTCAGGAATCAGGTGTCACCCCATCTACACTGGGAAAATGAGACCAAGAAGTACCAGCCTCAGTAAGTCACAGATCATGGAAGAGCCCAGGTGGTTGGTGGAACGACAGGGATGATCTCGCTTTTTCCTCCAGAATAGGGTCGTGAGCATGGATGAAGGTAAATCCTGGGTGTAAGGTTCCCAACTCACAAAAAAGTTGATTGGAGGAACTTTGTCTGTAAAAGCTGGGGAACCTTAAGTACAAGACATACAATTAAATGAGCATCATACTTGTTAGTATTATTACTCTATAGAAAAAGTGATCAAAGGACATGAATAAATATTGCACAGAAAAATAATTTTAGTTTTTGCCTATATGAAAAGAATTTGGTCCTCACTTGTCAAAGAAAAGCAAATTTAAATCACGATGAGATGCTATTTTTCACCAGAATGAGCAAAATCCTGACCTTTGACATCGCTTTCCCGACATTCACCTACTTTGTGGTACAAATGCAGACCTAGCCCATGTGTATCCTGGCGCTGCTCCCTGCTTAACCTTGGATGTCTTTCCTAGTCTCTCTGGGACCTAGTCTTTCCATCAGTGAAATGAGCATTATACTTGAAGCAAACAAACTGCCTACAGAATTCCTGATGCTTACTAAGTAGTCAATGCATGCTGCCATTCAAAGAAAAATTTAAAAAAAGAGAGCAAAAAAAGAAAATGAGCCCAACAGAACATACAGAGATCATACACTTAGACAAGTTTTCATGGCTAACAGAAATGTGTAATTTTTAGCCTTGTGACTGTATTAGCTCATCTTGGTGTAGTCCCTCTGGTTATCTCTTGTTACTCATGATTTCTAGTTGACAGTTATATAGGACTTTGCTTTTTTAAAAGGGGGAAATCAAGTATTACTTAACTGTAGCCTGCTTGATTGACAGAAAGATTGCAAAGCATGAAGTCAAAGAGAGAATTCTAAAACAGTAGAGAATGCATAATGGGAAAACTTTGAGAATTATTGTCTGAAGTTTCCCTTTTTATTGTTGAGAAGTGTATGGACCACTCTAGGTCTATAAAAATCTATTGGGCCTTGAGTGTTTTGATATGGAACTATGCAAATGTTTGCTTAACTTTTCTATTGCTCACCTGTGGATGTAGCCTGTTGTTCTAATATTTATTTTATTGAACCAAGTCTCTTGAACTTTAGTTGCAGAAATCCTAGGTGGGAGGTTGGTATTTAACCTCTTCTCAACCTAGAACAAGGAGAGGAGATATGGACAGGGGAAGAGGCTGTTGTCTTCATCACCTCTTAGCCTGATAACAAAATTTCCCTGTTTTAATTGAAAGTAAAAGTAATTTGTTTCTATTTTATCAGCAACTACTGTAGAAGGAAAGAACAGAGCTCCAGTAACCAAACTGCTGGTGTTTAAATCCCAGCTCTGTTTCCTATTAGCTATTTCCCTCTGCAGACACTCCTTACCTTTTCTCTACCTCAGTTTCCCCAATTATATAAAAGATCAAAATGCATATCTCATAGGCTTCTCATGAGAATTAAATAACAGGTACCTAGACCAACCCCAGAAAGCACTATTCCAGCATTTGCTATTACTGCTTCCTTAAGACTTTAGTCATTAAATTTATAAATTGCTCTGGAAATTTGAAATTATTTAGCTTGAATGCTTTCTCCAAAAGATGGATAAACTAGGCAACATGACATGGTCAGGGAGATGTGACACAGCTGGGTAAAACAGACCAAGTAGCCCAGGTGCTAACTATGGGGTGTGAGGTGGAAACTCTGGTCCAGTGTTCCTCCCCCCATACCATGTGGCAGTCATGCTGTAGTGATAAAGGATGGGACCAAAAGGATGTCCACCTTCCTCCCACCTCAGAAATGCACCTGGATACACAAGAGGCTTCTGCAGGGAGGTTCTGAGGACCTCAGGGCCCATTGAGTCTAAGGGAGGAGCTGGGGTGTCACGATGCTCAGAGTACCATCCATTGTCCTGCTCTGCCCAAGACTCTCAGTCCAATTGTTACACTCCCCGCAAAAAGCAGTTTCTAATCTAGATACACTCCCAAAGAAAGGCAGGATTTCCATAGTGTTGATAACAAAGGGAGTAGCTATGGTGATTCCAGAGAATATACATGAGGAGAAGGCAAACGCATCCACAAATCCTTAAGAGAATTCTCACTGACTCCTTGAAGAATCTTTTTAGTAAAGAAGCAGTGAGTGTCTCGTTTTCTTTTGATTTGCTTTGTTTTGTTTTCCCAGTTGAAAGTGAGTGCTGAGGAAGCTAAAACATACAAGGAAACAAAATAAAGGATCTGAGAACAAAGAGACCTGGCTTTAAATCAGTATTACTAACAAAAGAGTGGTGAAGAGAAGATAACTTTATTTCTCTTATCTGTAAAGTGTGGACTATAACTATACCTTCCTTCAAGGGCTCTTAGAGGATTAATGGGATTACCTGGTGAATAACAGAAAATGAGTCCCTCTTCCATCCACATCCAACCTGTNAAAGAGACCTGGCTTTAAATCAGTATTACTAACAAAAGAGTGGTGAAGAGAAGATAACTTTATTTCTCTTATCTGTAAAGTGTGGACTATAACTATACCTTCCTTCAAGGGCTCTTAGAGGATTAATGGGATTACCTGGTGAATAACAGAAAATGAGTCCCTCTTCCATCCACATCCAACCTGTCTGCAGGGAAATGAGATTAGAGATGATTCGTGATGATCCTGTGTATGTGTAGAATCTATCAATACCATTTCTACAGTAGAGCTGCCAACACTAGATGTTAATGTTGTTGAGGACTTACATGAACCCAGCATCGTTAACTCATGTTCTTCATGCTCATAGACAGGGCTCTGTAACTTCATTACTCAGAAGAAGAAATGAAGGTGCAGAGTTCAAATCGCTTCCTGAGGTCACACAGATGCCAATGGAGCCTGGGGGTTCAAACCCAGGCTCTCAGGTTGGGGAGGGGGTGGTCAGAGTCTGTGCGCTTCACCCTCCACCCAACGCCCCTCTGTGCCGGAGCAATTCTCATGGGGTTAGTGTGAGGATCAGGAGGCAGTGCTTGTGAGACACGAGCACAATCTGAACATGCACGGTTCAAGGCATGATGGGTGTCACCCTGTCACCATCAGAACATCCCAAATCGATGAGTCTGAATCTGGTGACTTTGAAAGAGGAGACCAGTACTTTCATTTGCCTGGGGTCCTCTTGGGGCCAGTGCCCCAAAGGAAGCACTATAACCACCATCTCAGGAAAAGACTTAGAAATGTGTGTGGATCATTATTACAACCAGTGCTGAATTTAATAGCTCAGTAGTCATGCTGTTTCTTAGCTTGGTTAGATTTCATGAAATTAAAGTACACAGAGACAAAAGTGGCTATTGGTTTCTCTTTTTAATTATTATGCATATTATTAAAACAGAAAGTACAGAATTCAAGTAGCTAAGCTGGCAGTCCCAGAATGTGTGGCAGGGAGGGTCAGGGTGATGGTCTTGGGGGAGGTGCTGAGGGAAGAGATGGGGAGCTGCCCGCTGTGTGCAGGTACAAGGACTTGGAGGCTGGAGGAGCTGATGAGGTTGTAGGGACAGGGTCGGGAGAGGCTCCGCTGGATCAGCCCTGGGCACTTTCCCTGAATAATGGCAGAATTTCTTGTTACAGAGGAAAACTGTTTGCCCAGTGGTTTGAAAAACCAGTACACAATAGTAGAAAAATGTACCCATTATGTAGATGATGAAGGAGAGTTGACCCTTTTAGGGCACCATCTATCAGAAAATCTTCCAATCGCTGAAGATGCCTGTTCTCCAAAACACACAGAAGGCGATAATGGAGAAGTAGATCATGCTCTTGAGGAGGAGGAGGAGGTAGGTATAATAGGCAGAGGTGTTCGCAAACTGCAGCTGCAGGGAATCTAAGAGAAGTCCTTCGATTAGTTAGGCCTCGTCTTTCAAAAGGATAAAAAAAAGTGATGGGGAAACATGTCATAGAAAAGTTTGAGCCATTATATGTTGTGCATCAATGAGATTCCTCTAAGGGGTACAAACCAGGGAAATCTGTTGGTGTTTACAGTGGAGGGTGGGGGGTGGCTAGTAAAGAGAACATTGTACAAAATGGAATAAACCATTTAATCCAAACTCTCTAAATCTTTAGGAGCTCATGCTTCAGTCACCTGTATTTTCTTTAACATCTCTCATTGTGGCTAAGATGTCATAGAATAATTGTACTTATTCTCTTCTGAAATCTTGTAAGATATATAAGATGCCAAGAAAAAATAACAACAATGATGATGGGTCTGACTTGTCTCAGTAGATCACCAGGTCTCTTCCTATGAAAATTTCCCTTTTCCACACTTCATCTCATAGAGTCAGAACTCCACAATCACTAGCACTTGGTATGGAAAGGATCTCAGGAAGCGATATGTTCGTAACTCACTGCCCTTGGTCAGGTCAGGCATTAGCTGAGTTCCTGGCCTACTGGGAATGAAGAAAGGATCAGCAGAGCCAGAACTTCTAAATTCACCTAGAACCTTCATGTAGAGAGAAGGGGCACCCACTGGTACTGATTTCTGTGCTGGCTAAATGGATACCCTATGGGGGGCATTCCACATATGTGACCTTACCTCCCAATTAACTAAGTTGAGTGCAATTGTACCCTATTGGCAGTTAAGGAAACTAATGTCCAGACGATATAAGTAATTTACCCATATTCATGCAATAACAAAACAACTGGTGTTAAAGTCCATCTGTGATATTCAGAAGCCCATGCACTTATACACATACCGCCCCCTGCCCTGCACCCTGCAGTGGGTCCATTCTATATCAAGACCTTGGCTTTGTGATTCTTGCTCTATGCCTGTATCTTAGAGGCAGAATAGAGAATTAAGTGTGTGAGCCATTGATTCAGATGTGCTGGGCTGAATTCCCCAATCGAGACTTGTGACTTCATACAAGGGACTTTATTACTTTCAGCTGTTTGCCCTCATCTGTAAAGTTAGGAGATAATACTGTACCACCTCAGGGGAGTGTTAGGAGGAGCAAACATAATTTCTAGGCAAGACATGGCACAGCACCTTGTGTATATAAAGCTCTCAGTAAGTGTCAGTTCATATATTAGCTACTAGCAATCACCAAAGACCAAAAAAAAAAAAAAAAAAACCCTACAAGAAACTTGATATCACATTTCTCCAGTTATTTGAAATACAAGCCACACAAACAAAGGAAATCCACTGTTGAAATAATTCAGAGTCTATCACTGCACCCTCTAATTCAGAGGTATCTCACATCAAAACCAGCATTTAAGTGTTAAGATGACTCCTAGGAAATGATGATAGATTTACTTAAAAAATCACTCAGTCCATTTCTGCAATATCCAGACATTCTGGTTTTTCCACCTTAAACCAAAGAAATTCAGTAGTTAAATTTTTCCAGAGGAAAAAAATGTGGTAGCATGACATAAAGGCAAACATAGACAAAAACTTACCACTTTCTTTTTTCGTGCAGGCACGTGTAGCGACCTCTACAAAATAAAAGCAAGTATTAGTGAATTGTTTATATCTATCATGTGACAGTGTGTCTCTGCGTGTGTCTGTAGATAGACAGACAAGCTGATAGAATCTGCAAGAGAGGAGAAAATCATTAAAAATAAGAGCACTACAAATTTAAGAACAGATGGTCTGATTTGACATCATTCAGTAGATCTAACTCATATGTGGTTTTATGTATGTGACAATGTTGAAGTTCATGAAGGGGACATTTTTCTTCTCCTTTGTTACAATCAGAAGGTAATATTAATATCTAAGGACATCTTCCCTGGTGGCTCAGACAGTAAAGAATCTGCTTGCGACACAGGCGACCTGGTTTTAAACCCTGGGTTGGGAAGATCCCCTGGAGAAGGAAATGGCAACACACGTCAGTATCCTTGGCAACACACTCCAGTATCCTGGAGAATTCAATGGACAAAGGAACCTGGTGGGCTACCATCCATGGGGTCCCAAAGAGTCAGACGTGACTGAAGAGCTAACTCTTTCACTTTCAAGACCATCTTATTTTCCTTCTGTATTCATGACTTCTAACACAGTGTCTGCCCCAAAGTTAGTGTTCAAGAAATACTGTCAAAAAGACAAATCATCAGAAAAAGTAACTGTTGTACAGTCTTAAGCACCCACTGCTTACGTGAAGGGATGCTCCCAAAAGGAATGCATTCAATCCTAGAATCCACAACAGAATCTCACATTTGAAGGAGTTTGGCTTAGGTAAATTTCACACCTAGTCAAAAAAAATACAAAAACCAGCCAAACCTTTCCAAGTCACACATACTCCAGTACTCCCAACTCACATACATGATTTTCTGCTGTCGTGGAGTTTATGGATATTAGGATAACAATATAATGCCTGGAAGATTCCCTGGATAAGAGAATGGCTACCTACTCCATTATTCTTGCCTGGGAAATCCCATGGACAGAGCAGCCTGGTGGGTCACAACGAGTCAGACACGACTGAGAGACTAACTAACTAATAACTAGTGAATGATTATTACTGTGCCAGACATTTAATGAAATACTTCACATGCATTATCTCCTTTAACTCCCCAATGACACTGTGGTGAGTTATACTGGGGAGGGATTCCATGTCACAAAAGGAGAATAAAGGTTAGAGGGTAAGTCATATCAGTGATGACAGTACAGTCAAATGTTGGTTGTGGGGGATTAAATGAGATAAACCATGTGAGAGGTACCTGTAAAAATAATCCATCGAAATACAGAGAAATTAATCTCTAAAGAGACCACATAATTTCACCATGTCATTTACTCAGTGATGGACATTAAAAACGCCTTTTTTTTCAGAGTTCTTAATTACTCTTAACAAATGGAATATTTATCACAGGAGCTCAGCATTTCAGTGCAATTCTTTCCAGGATGGCAAGAGAGACCAAATCACATTACTTGTTCTTGACAACATAAAACTTGACATGAGAGTTGTATTTATCTAAAGTGAAAAAAGGCAAATATTCATACAAAGACAAAATTTATTTAAGACACAATAAACTGTTGGATGGAGGGAAGTAGAGACACAGAGGTTGTTCGGGTTTATCCTTTTTATCCTAGGTGTGTTTTTGTCCACATGATATGGTTCTGGTGTGCTGTTTTACACCCTTGAGATCTTTTTTTGGTTCACTCTAAAAAATGCATTTGGGATATAGTGCCCCCATTTTTTCAGAAGTTCACTTTTTACCACTTTGCTTTTACAAAAGATCTACATAAGTACCTGTTTTTGCAAAGGAATCTGAAGAGGATTTTCAGTTTTATGAAAAAGGCTAGAAGTAAAAGTAGCATTTAGTGTTTGTTTTGCAGCCAGCCGTGATAGAGGCAGTGGGCACCCCCAGCAGCAAGGATAGCATTGCCAAGGAACTGCACTCAGCGTCTCAGCATTACATTGCCATAGCTCTGAACCGTGTCCGTAAGCATCTGTGCTTTACTTTCTGTCTTTTATATATATAGTTTTATTTATGTATTTTGGCTGGACTGGGTCTTGGTTACTGCATGGGCTACTCTCTAGTTGCAATGTGCAGGATTCCCTTGTGGAGTGCAGGCTCTAGGGCACATGGGCTCGGTAGCTGTGGCTCCCAGGCTCTAGAGCACAGGCTCAATAGTTGTGGCGCTTGGGTTTAGTTACTCCGTGACATGTGGGACTTTCCCAGAACAGGGATTGAACCCATGTCTCCTGCATTGGTAGGCAGATTCCTTACCACTGAGCCACCAGGGAAGCCCTGTGCCTTATTTTTTATTTACTTTTTGTGAATTTGTTAGCCAAATGTGTCTTCAGATGATTGTTTCTTCACTTTATGCCTTTCTGCTTAGGATAGATTTCACAGGAACAGTCTACTTTTGGGTAGAAGCTAAACCTGTATAGCTGCTGCTGCTGCTAAGTCGCTTCAGTCGTCTCCGACTCTGTCCGATCCCATAGATGGCAGCCCACCAGGCTCCCCTGTCTCTAGGATTCTCCAGGCAAGAACACTGGAGTGGCTTGCCATTTCCTTCTCCAATGCATGAAAGCAAAAAGTGAAAGTGAAGTTGCCCAGTCATGTTCCACTCTTCGCGACCCCATGGACTGCAGCCCATCAGGCTCCTCCATCCATGGGATTTTCCAGGCAAGAGTACTGGAACCTGTATAGACGTTGGGGTAAATCCCAAGAATGAAAATGCTAGTACACTCATGTTAGATGTTAAAATATACTTAGATGTTAAAATATAACTGGCTTTAATAAGTCTTTAAAAACTCTTTCTTTTCCTTACAGTGAATTTATTATAATATTAATAAAGACCACTTATCATAATGCATTGATTGAGCTAAAAACAATAATGTAAACTTTTTTCCTCATAAAATCGTGTGAGTATCCTAAGTTCTCTTTCTCAGTCATCTTTGGTCAAAAACTTGGATCAGATTAGTTTTTATGTGCCTTCAAGATCACGTCATTGATTTGTGCTTCCATATTTATTTTTAATTTTTATTAAGACAACAAAAACAACAACAAACGGAAACTTCTAAGAAACAACGTTAGGAATTTAGTGTAGAATGATTTTGATAAAATGCCCTTATTAGCTATGTTACTCTGAGAAGCCCGTGAGAAGCATTTATTTCAGATCCAAGTCTATGCCCCAGCCAGTAACGCTGAAGAAGTTGAAGTTGAACGGTTTTATGAAGACCTACAAGACCTTTTAGAACTAACACCCCAAAAGACGTCCTTTTCATTATAGAGGACTGGAATGCAAAAGTAGGAAGTCAAGAAACACCTGGAGTAACAGGCAAATTTGGCCTTGGAATGCGGAATGAAGCAGGGAAAAGACTAATAGAGTTTTGCAAGAAAATGCATTGGTCATAGCAAACACCATCTTCCAACAACACAAGAGAAGACTCTACACATGGACATCACCAGATGGTCAACACCGAAATCAGATTGATTATATTCTTTGCAGCCAAAGATGGAGAAGCTCTATACAGTCAACAAAAACAAGACCAGGAGCTGACTATGGCTCAGATCATGAACTCCTTATTACCAAATTCAGACTCAAATTGAAGAAGGTAGGGAAAACCACTAGACCATTCAGGTATGACCTAAATCAAATTCCTTATGATTATACAGTGGAAGTGAGAAATAGATTTAAGGGCCTAGATTTGATAGATAGAGTGCCAGATGAACTATGGAATGAGGTTCATGACATTGTACGGGAGACAGGGATCAAGACCATCCCCATGGAAAGAAATGCAAAAAAGCAAAATGGCTGTCTGGGGAGGCCTTACAAATAGCTGTGAAAAGAAGAGAGGCGAAAAGCCAAGGAGAAAAGGAAAGATATAAGCATCTGAATGCAGAGTTCCAAAGAATAGCAAGAAGAGATAAGAAAGCCTTCTTCAGCGATCAATGCAAAGAAATAGAGGAAAACAACAGAATGGGAAAGACTAGAGATCTCTTCAAGAAAATTAGAGATACCAAGGGAACATTTCATGCAAGGATGGGCTCGATAAAGGACAGAAATGGTATGGACCTAACAGAAGCAGAAGATATTAAGAAGAGGTGGCAAGAATACACAGAAGAACTGTACAAAAAAGATCTTCACGACCCAGATAATCATGATGATGTGATCACTAATCTAGAGCCAGACATCTTGGAATGTGAAGTCAAGTGGGCCTTAGAAAGCATCACTACGAACAAAGCTAGTGGAGGTGATGGAATTCCAGTTGAGCTGTTTCAAATCCTGAAAGATGATGCTGTGAAAGTGCTGCACTCAATATGCCAGCAAATTTGGAAAACTCAGCAGTGGCCACAGGACTGGAAAAGGTCAGTTTTCATTCCAATTCCAAAGAAAGGCAATGCAAAAGAATGCTCCAATTACCGCACAATTGCACTCATCTCACATGCTAGTAAAGTAATGCTCAAAATCCTCCAAGCCAGGCTTCAGCAATACGTGAACCGTGAACTCCCTGATGTTCAAGCTGGCTTTAGAAAAGGCAGAGGAACCAGAGATCAAATTGCCAACATCCGCTGGATCATGGAAAAAGCAAGAGAGTTCCAGAAAAACATCTACTTCTGCTTTATCGACTATGCCAAAGCCTTTGACTGTGTGGATCACAATAAATTGTGGAAAATTCTGAAAGAGATGGGAATACCAGACCACCTGACCTGCCTCTTGAGAAATCTGTATGCAGGTCAGGAAGTAACAATTAGAACTGGACGTCGAACAACAGACTGGTTCCAAATAGGAAAAGGAGTACGTCAAGGCTGTATATTGTCATCCTGCTTATTTAACTTATATGCAGAGTACATCATGAGAAACACTGGGCTGGAAGAAGCACAAGCTGGAATCAAGATTGCCAGAAGAAATATCAATAACCTCCGATATGCAGATGACACCACCCTTATGGCAGAAAGTGAAGAGGAACTCAAAAGCCTCTTGATGAAAGTGAAAGAGAAAAGCAAAAAAGTTGGCTTGAAGCTCAACATTCAGAAA
Organism: Cephalophus harveyi; assembly: GCA_006410635.1. Classification (NCBI taxonomy): domain Eukaryota; kingdom Metazoa; phylum Chordata; class Mammalia; order Artiodactyla; family Bovidae; genus Cephalophus; species Cephalophus harveyi. The sequence goes on along the minus strand of SJYT01050507.1, from coordinate 613,016 downwards.
ACGAAGATCATGGCATCTGGTCCCATCACTTCATGGGAAATAGATGGGGAAGCAGTGGAAACAGTGTCAGACTTTATTTTGGGGGGCTCCAAAATCACTGCAGATGATGACTGCAGCCATGAAACTAAAAGCCGTTTACTCCTTGGAAGAAAAGTTATGACCAACCTAGATAGCATATTCAAAAGCAGAGACATTACTTTGCCAACAAAGGTCCGTCTAGTTAAGGCTATGGTTTTTCCAGTGGTCATGTATGAATGTGAGAGTTGGACTGTGAGAAAGCTGAGCACCGAAGAATTGATGCTTTTGAACTGTGGTGTTGGAGAAGACTCTTGAGAGTCCCTTGGACTGCAAAGAGATCCAACCAGTCCATTCTGAAGGAGATCAGCCCTGGGCTATCTTTAGAAGGAATGATGCTAAAGCTGAAACTCCAATACTTTGGCCACCTCATGTGAAGAGTTGACTCATTGGAAAAGACTCTGATGCTGGGAGGGATAGGGGGCAGGAGGAGAAGGGGATGACAGAGAATGAAATGGCTGGATGGCATCACAGACTCGATGAACGAGAGCTTGAGTGAACTCCGGGAGTTGGTGATGGACAGGGAGGCCTGGTGTGCTGCGATTCATGGGGTCGCAAAGAGTCGGACACGACTGAGCGACTGAACTGAACTGAACTGAAGATATATTATGGATTGGAACATCTCTCTTTTATGGTCACCATCACCTGGAACTTATTCCTATTTTCCCCTAAATATTAGGAAAGTCAAAACCTAATAGAGCATTTAAGCCCAAGGTTATAGTAAACTTACTTTGTATATTTGCTTCCCCTCTGTTTCTTAGGTGTAGAAACAGAAATCTGGGGTTGTTTCTGTAATAGTACTATAGTTAGTTTTAGAAAAGGATATAAATAAATACAAAGAATATATGAATAAATACAACAGCATTATGTTTTGGAAAGCAAGCATTTTCTCTGATGTTACTTCATTTGCTCTTCATCATGGCCCCAGGACAAATCCAAGGCAACTACTCAAATGTAATTTGATCATTGGACCAACTAAGGATCTGAGAAGGGAGACTTACTTCAGAAATTTGGACTGCTACACCAAAATCTCTGTGCAGTTTTTTTAAGCTTGGCTCCCACTGCTTAAAAAGGCTTCCTAACCACAGAGAGAAGTACAAAATGTTTCCTTCTTATGGGCACTTTGGGGCCTTTGGTCTGTTAGGCAAATACTCAGGACATTAAGTTCCAAGTCCAGGGAGTTACGGGACCACTTACAGGCCAAGGCACGTCCAGACCTCTGCCTGCATTGTGCGAACACGTCCAGCGTCTGCATCAAAGAGACTCCTTTGGGACATTATGCCCAAATCACGAGTAACTCTGAGTAATTAGTGAATGAGTATGTTCTCTTTTGGAGAAGGAAATGGCAACCCACTCCAGTATTCTTGCCTAGAAGATTCCATGGACAGAGGAGCCTGGTGGCCTGCTGTCCATAGGGTTGCACAGAATCGGACATGACTGAAGTGACTTAGCAGCAGCAGCAGCATATTCTCATATACGTTGTGGCTCACATGGTAAAGAATCTGCCTTCAATGCAGGATTGATCCCTGGGTTGGGAAGATCCCCTACTGAAGTGAATGACTACCCACTCCAGTATTCTTGCCAGGAAAATTCCATGGAAAGAGGAGCCTGGCGGGCTTCAGTCCATGGGATCACCGAGTCAGACATGACTGAGTGATATTCTCTTTATTGTACTGCATCTTTCTGGGAAAGTAATTCGCCCAAATGTGTTCATTCACACATCGCTCCAGGACTGGCACATGCTAGGGCTGCAATGAAATTTTGTGAGAGGCATTTTCCAATGAAATACATTCATTATGTGGAATGGGAGTAAGTCTGTCCACTTTAGCCTCACTCCATCTTTAATTGGGCTTCCCTGGTGGTTCAGATGGTAAAGAATCTGTCTGCAATGCAGGAGACCTGGGTTTGATCCCTGGATCAGGAAGATCCCCTATGGCAACCCACTCCAGTATTCTTGCCTGGAGAATTCCATGGACAGGGGAGCCTGGTGGGCTACAGTCCATGGGGTTGCAAAAAGTCGGACACGACTAAGCAACTAACACACACCTTTAATTACAAAATTTTAGCTTAGCTTCCCTGGTGGCTCAGAGGATAAAGTGTCTGTCTGCAATGCAGGAGACCCGGGTTTGATCCCTGGGGTGGGAAGATCCCCTGGAGAAAGAAATGGTAACCCACTCCAGTATTCTTGCCTGGAGAATCCCATGGATAGAGGATCCTGGCGGGCTACAGTCCACGGAGTTGCAAAGAGTCGGACACGACTGAGCGACTTCACTCACACACACACACACACAAAGAGTAGGTAAAACACAAATCTCAAAAACCCAAGACCATAATAAATCTGCAGCAGTGACTATTCTACTTTTTGTTGAGCTAAAATCTGAATTCCTCATAGAAACACCATTTTGTCATTTAATAGCTCATTATTTCTGGGTTATGTCTTGAGCAAAGCAAGACTGAAGTAAGAGTGACTTTACTTGCTGAGTAGAACTTTTCTGAAAGCTATATGCTGCTGCTGCTGCTAAGTCGCTTCAGTCATGTCCGACTCATATAGTTGTTCTTATTTCTGATCAAGTAAGATCATCAAAAATGGAATATCTTTCAGTGTGTTTATTGTGTACTAATTGAGTGTGCTAATTGATAGTTACTTTGACATGTGTTGTTTCATTTAATCTACACAACGCTAAAATATATCATTGTGACCTTTGTATTTTAGATGATCAAACTGATCTGAGAAAGGTTTAGTAAATTTTTTTTCTTTTTTATGTTTCAAAGTGAAAGTGAAAGTCACTAAGTCATATCTGACTCTTTGTGACCCCATGGACTATACAGTCCATGGATTTCTCCAGGCCACAATACTGAAGTGGGTAGCCATTCCCTTCTCCAGGGGATCTTTCCAACCCAGGGATTGAACCCAGGTCTCACACACTGCAGGCAGATTCTTTACCAGCTGAGCCAGCCAATACAATTTTGTAGGACATTTAGGCTATCATTAAAGGTAATGACATTTAAGATGATTTATATTTATTTTCATTAATGCTTGATTGAAAAGGTAGAGCATATCCTTTGGGGAAAAAAAGTATTCTTGGAGGTTATGTTTCTTTATAATCTCATACCTTTGTTAACTGGAGAAAAAAGAATCTCTTGATCACGTCCTCCTTTGTTATTCTCGTGTTTGACGATACATACATGTTCTTTATCCATTGCCTTTTTAGTCAAGGTCAGCCAGCTGAATTTCATGTATGTGTCATTAGTCTTGATGATATTTCCCTGACGGGATTCCAGAACTGTATTGCCATTCTTTTCTTTCCATTGTACCTTAATAGCATCAGGGAAAAAATTCTGAAGAAGGCAAAGATGTGTTCCAGCCCCGTGGCGTTTTACTTCCTCAACTGAAGGAAAAAATATAGTGGGCTTGGGAAACAAGTCTCCATCAAGCCTTCTATCTGTGGGGGGAAATGGAAGAGAATTGAACAGAATTATTAAAGAAACATGCATGTCATGAAGTTTGGAACAGCTTAGCTTAGAGTGAAAAGAAGAAAAGCTGCCAGTGAATTAACTCTCATCATGGCTTTTCATCCACAGTAGATGATGAGGTACCTATTTCAATGGGAAGAGATGTTCAAAAAGTTCTATCACTTGCCCAAAGTCACAGTTTTTCAGAAGCAGAGGCTCACCCACATCTTGGCTTTGGTTTCTCTTCCAAGTGCTAAGTTGGACTGTTATTTAAAAATGCCCCATATCAATGCTTGTGACATTCATAAACAAATTAATTTTCTTAAATCTCTTTTGTTCTATCATAGTGGAGACTATTTTAAAAGGGATGGGAGTAGGTGATGGGGCTAGGGGAGAAGATGAGGTAACTTTGATGGTTTCTCTACAGATAAGAATCTTTGAAGTGAAGTGAAGTCGCACAGTCGTGTCCAACTCTTTGTGACCCCATGGGCTGTAGCCCACCAGGCTCCTCAGTCCATGGGATTTTCCAGGCATGAATACTGGAGTGGGTTAGTTGCTTCTAAACAACTTCCATTTCCTATATCAGGTTTTGTAACTTATGTTCTCTTTGGCCAATTAATACATTCTCACATTCTCTAAATATGTTGAACCTTATTCTTCATTTAACTTATTCTGGGATATATCATACTTATTTTGATTCCTAAATAAATAAATGTCAGGAGAGGTTATCATTTTAAAACAATATATATTAACTTGTATTCATGGGAATCTATGTCCACATGTACTTAACAATCTAAGTTAAACTTTTAGTTTCAAATGTGGGTCCTTTGCTCAGTTCTGAAGTAAAGTTCTCCTTGCTAATTGATAACTTTATACAACTTCTCAATGTCACATCAGAACCACTCTAGACTTTTGAGTGGGGCAATATTAAAGTTTCACCTCTAAATTATTTATAGTACCTTGAATTTAGAAGCAAAACAACAATATTTTCAGTATTTCTATTAAAATAAATTATTTTCAGAAATGTTTTTATATTTATCTTGCCAAGTAATGCAGTTATAGAATTTTGTTTTGCTTTAGAAAATGTTCGTCAAGAACACATTTTATTTTGGAATTTCATTCAAAGTTGAAGCATAACTAAGAACACACCATATTTTGACTTTCAGTGTCTCCCCTCAAATTTAAATCTACCTTGGGCTGCTATATTGTTTATGAACTAAAATATTTCTTTGTTTACAACTGCTGAATAAAGTGTATGTAGAATTAGTGTCACATGAAAACTTACGGCTCCCGAGTTTTCTTGCAGACATAAAGTCAAGCTATGTAAAAAAACATCACAGTTTGCAAAAGGTGTCACTTGGATGCTAGAATGTTCTTGATTATATGCTTACTGTTAGTATAATAATTGAAATTATAAGGCTTAGAACATTTTCCAATTTGATCTTCAACTGAACATGAATGCTTTGCTGATATTATCTTTTGGCTAACTTGCATTTAGTTTAATAATCCAAGGGGCAATTTCTTAAGAAACGAAGCACTGGATTTCTCCTTTGAGAAGAAATGGAAAAATATTCTTGATAAGTTATACCTGTGCAGCAAAGGTCTTGATTTCTATACTAAATCAGAAAGCAAGCAATCTTAATTTTTTACTCAGGCTGTAAATACAATTAGCTCACAATGTGCTTAATTTTATATATTTCAGTTTTAGCACAAATAATATTTGATTGATTGTAATGAGACACTAAATATTTCTCCATCTGTATATGTAATTTGTTGATCTTGATTTATGTGTTCTATTCTTTCTTGTCATATTTTTAATCAGATAAATAATTACAGTTCATTTATATTTAAATAGGAATTTCAAATTTATGACATTTCTAACTACATCTATTTGGCTTTATACCTTGACCATTCTCCATAAAAATTTATCAGAATTTTTTCCTGATAACTATAAGCATGAAGCCCAAATTGCTATAAGTTGAGGCAATAAATTTTGGTGTAGATATGATATCAATTAATAAAATGATTAAGATTTATTTTCTTATATGTATATAAAGGGTTCATAGTCTACATTTATTAACAAAAATAAAAAATGAACACAATTTAATTTCATTTTTCTTGTTAAGTGAAAACAATATCCCCTAAAGAGAAAAAGAATACATCTAAATTCAATCTTTTGTGTGAGTGGACAGTCAGATAATTCTTCATTTGAGCAATTAGAAATACAACTGTATTTGCTGGAGAACATCCGTTTTGTCAGTGCTATAGGCTGCAAATAGCTCCATCCTGGATACAATTCTCTTTGAATAGGTTGTAGTTACATTATCCAGTACCCATGATAAGTAAGTCAATGTGCAAAGTACTATATTCACACTATCTCATTCAATTCCAATAAAACCCCTGCTGGGTACATATTGTGGTCTCATTTACAGATTAGGAAACTGAAGCCAGAGTATCATCTCCAAGTTCATATAAGCAGTAAGTGATGGATCCAGAGCTCCAGCTCAGCCAAAGCTTACACTCCTTAAAAACATCCTTTCATCATCAGAAAAGGAAACGTGTCAACTCACAAAACTTACCTGTAGTAATAAGCTTTGGCCTTGGGCCAAACACCTCCATAATTACATAGATATTAGTACTTCGTATAAGTCCACACGGACACAAAGCTAATTCCTATCACAATACGCACACAGTGCTGTCTGTGCTAGCGTTTACTATGCAGATTCGTTTAAAAGTCCGTTCTAAGATTTCTACATCTAAACATCATCAAAGCCCTGTTTTCTCTAAACATTCTTAACCATTACTCTAATTTAATTTTTTCTTCTCTTCTCTAGAAACTTGAAAAATTTGCATTCCTCTGATACCTACCTGTGACTACAAGTTTTGTCCCGTCACCGAAGATTTTTACATAATAACTCCACAGTGATTCAACCCATATCAAAAACTGTAGACTAATTTAGCATCTCTGATTTCTTCAAATCCTAATGTAACTGTGACAGTCTGCTATTCAAGTGCATGTTTAGAGTCTGAACAAAATTTTTAATGAAATGTATGGGCAAAAGGCATTATTTCTCAACTGTTTTTGTATTGACATAATTTTTAACTCTAGGTATAATTCAGATAAGAAACTAAATATTACACTTGAATATTTGACTTTTGTATGTATCCCTATAAGCTTGTATGTTCAAGTTGCAAAAACTCATATTTAAAAAATGCATTTTTAATTTCCAGACATTTCTACTGCAAGATGGGAGAGCACCTTATATTCTAATATTTGAAATTACACTCATTACATTTAGCCACTTTTAGAAGCAGTTAATAATTAGTCTAAAATTCCAATGAGTAATATTTTGAATTCTAGAGAAGGAATTGACTTTTTAATCACCTACCATGTCCCAACATTTATGATAGGCAATTTCATTTTTAATTTCATTTTGTCCTCAGAACATCAACTTGAGATAGTTGTTACATAGATGGAATAAATCAGTGGAAATATATCAAACTGTTAACAGTGATGTGTCTATATAAAAATTTAATTTTTTTCTTTGTTTCTGTATTTTTCAATTTTTCCCCATTATGAGCATATATTGTCTTTGTAATATTTTAAAGCAATAACCAATGAATTAAAATGTATTTGCTAAAGGATCATCATACATAAGTGACAGATTCAAAATCAAAGTCTATGTTTTTCCCTCACTACACGTTACTATAAATCATTTTCCAGGACCCTCATGAGTTATAACTGATTCACCTTCATTTAACTGGATTGTTATAATTTACATTGAATAGAGTCAGTTGCAAAAAGCAGACCATAATGTTGCTTTCCAATTTACAAACTCATTTGTTCTTTTGATCACAACTACTAAAGAAATCAAAATACATATTTTTTTTCACTTTTCAGTGCTTTATCAACTTTGCAAAAATTTTTAAAAACTTTCATTTCCATGGATCTCTCAGGATAAGAATTTCCTCAAGAGATGTTCCCCATCATCCAGGCCAACTTTTATATTTAAGGCAAATGAGGAGGGAACAAATTTACTGGACTGAATTTAAGGGGAAAAAAATCCATCTTAAACATTCTTGAATATGGTCGCAAAGTTAAATATTTGAAACTTGATATTAATCATTCTCTGACTAAACAAGTTGAACAATATTAGTCCAAATTTTCCTTTGGTTGTTTTTGGAATTAAATTAAAAATTATCTAAGAGCTTTGAAATTTCCCAAGACTAAATGAATCTAAGACTAAATGAATCTAAATAAATCTATCCATCACTGAGGGACTCACACTTGGTCTAACTAGCTAACTCTTGTCAGTATCCTCTTTACTAGGTCAGGAAAAGAACACACTCCTAGGACCTGGATGGAGTCACTGACCTCTCCAGTCATTCCCCTTGCCTAATTCGTTACCAAACGGGGAGTAAATCCAAGAATTCTGAGCCAGCTGCTGCTGCTGCTGCGTCGCTTCAGTCGTGTCTGACTCTGTGTGACCCCACAGATGGCAGCCTACCAGGCTCCGCTGTCCCTGAGATTCTCCAGGCAAGAACACTGGAGTGGGTTGCCATTTCCTTCTCCAATGCAGGAAAGTGAAAAGTGAAAGTAAAGTCGCTCAGTCGTGTCCGACTGTTCACGACCCCATGGACTGTGGCCTACCAGGCTCCTCCGCCCATGGGATTTTCCAGGCAAAAGTACTGGAGTGGGGTGCCATTGCCTTCTCCATCTGAGCCAGCACCAACACTCAGGCCTGCAGTGACTGTATTGCCTACCTCCTATCCCTACCTCACTACAGAATTTAAAGAAACTTCGCCTGTAACAATAAGTTGTATTCTGATGCTCTGGTCACCTGTTTGCACTACCTAAAAAGCCTTTATAGAAATCTCCCTCTGTGCCTGCTCTCAAATTGTGCCCATATCTTTTCAATATATGTAGAAATATAAAAAAAATGAAACTGCTAACATTAAATAAAGATGGAACGCAAGCAAAAGCACATTTGGTACAAATGATCAAAAACTGAAAAACTGAACCCACTCTTACTGGGCAGCTTGGGCTTGTGTGGTCCCATCTCATCTTACATACACTGGAGAGTACGATTTCATCCTTTCTCACCAATTTGCCTAAATCTTCTAAATATCCTCCCTTTAAAGTGTTTTCATGCATAAAATCAGTTCATGCTTAGAGTATACAGTAATGTTTTTTTAATTTCCAAAGTTGAGCAATAATAGGAATAAATATATTTGAGTATTTCACAGATGTATATTTGTTACATTTTATAGGTATTTTGTGATATATATGTTTTAAGAGGAAAATATCTGGGTTAATTCTAAAGTAACTTCTTTCCAGAATCTAATTCTCATCTAGTAGACAAAATGAGTTGTTACAGACTATGAATTTTTAATGATGATCTCTTAAGCTATTCCTTTGCTGAAAGACTGCTCCCCTCTGCCTAAAAATAACCTTGTGGTTTCAAGAGCATTGAAATAAAATCCTCCACTGCTCATCAGAGAATTTTATTCAGCCTTGTATTTCTCGAATATTTGGTATCACATTTTCTGCACTATTTTAAAAAGTTTCTTTTATTTTGGAGTATAGATGATTAATAATGTTGTGTTAGTTTCAAGTGTACTACAAAGTGATTCTGTTATACATATACATGTATTTATTCTTTTCAAGTTCTTTTCTCCTGTAAGTTGTTACAGAATACTATGCTATACTGTAGGTACTTGTTTGTTACCTGTTTTATAGTAGTTTGTATTTGATATTTTTCATTCCCATAATGACTGGAAAGGCACATCTAAGTTATGCAATTTAGCAAATTTGATGCCCTACAAAAAGAAATTTGAGCTGAATGGTGTCAAAATGACTTATTCTATTAAGATAACCTGAAAATCAAATTTTGAGTATTTAATAGATGTATATTCAATATGACTTACATGATCTTTTCTGGGAGGAAAGAGATCACTTCATTTCCTGATTAGAAGCAGAAGCATTGTTTTCATACATGAGTAATAAGACAAATTATGAATTATTACTAACTAGTAGTCAATTACAGAATCCTTTTAAAATGTCAGAATACAAAAGATTAAATATTCAGAATATAAAAACAGAATGCTTCTCACATCACTTAATGATCCAGACCATGCGCTTAGGAATAGACTATCAGATTCCAAACCTCACCACAGTAGCTAGTCATGTACTTTATTTAGGCAAGAGCCTGAACTTCTCTCAACCTCGGTTTCCTTATCTATGAAATGGGAGTATAAGAATTTCTGTTGAGGAAAGAGATAAGGCCCTAAGACTACTTATCATGGTGTCTGGCCTTCAGTAAATAGTAGCTGATATTATTATTCTCTTTAAAAAGATGGTCTGCAGCCATTTCATTAAAATCTTCTAACAAAGTACACGGATTTTATATTGCTTAGCTGTGTCCAATATGGATTTTATATGCAATAACCATTTTATGCATTAAGAAAGGAAACAAGCTCATCAGTTCGAGACTTCTTGCCTCTATGGCAGAAACAGGCCATAGAACACTGGGCTCAATCAAGTTGGAATCTATAATGATTTTCTGCTAGTCAAGAAACTCTTTGAGTGATGAAACTTGTTCTGTCTTGTATCTTGTTCACCTTTAATCACCAGCATCCAACACAGAAACTGTCCTCAATAAATGTTTGCTGAGAGAATAAGCAAATAAGGATGTCCAACCACGCAGACTCTTTTCATCGACTTTGGAGCTGAGATGGCTCATTGAGCTCACAAATTCCATATGCAGGCAATGTAACAAGAGATGTGACTGTATAAGTTTCAACTGATCTCAGCCTCTCTCTAAGAATTTAAAGTAATAAGAAGTGAGATTTCTCTATCATCATTTACTATAATTTTTTCCCACTGTTGTTAAGGATGAGCTGAAAACCAAAAATGTCATTTTTTCAAGTTATTGGGAGAAAGAAATACTGTGTTTACTACAGAGAAGAGATAAATTAGAAAAGTGTTTCTAATTTAAAAGTCCATTTATTAGAAAAGAATTTTGAACCACTAACTTATACCAACAGATTACAGACATAGTCCTCAAAATACTTTAATGTCTACCCTGAGTCTACTCTTTGTTGGATAAAAAGTTGAATTTCTAAAAGTAGAATTCCAACTTCTTATAAGCAAGGAAGTGAATAAATCATTTACAAGACAGTTTTGTGTTCATATACAATGACCAGTAGTTGCAAAACTGTTCATATGCTGAGGCCAAGAATGTGGCAGTCAAATAGGGGGAATCTTAAATTTTTTTTTTCTAAAAAGCAACTATTTTCACCATTAAGTTGAAATAAGAAAAAGTTACTTACCAGGAGGAATTACTACGAGCTTAGTTCCTTCACCAAATACCTTGATCCAGGTTGAACTGTCACAATGATTGGAGCTTCTACAAAAATCTCAGCCTTCTCTTCGCTTCAACATGTGATTAGAGGTTCAAAACACTTTGTGGTGGCAATTTGATCTTCTGACTTTTGAAAGTCCTTGAACATAGGTTTCATGGCATCCAATTTGTATAGATTTACCTCAAATCAATTGACCCAAATACCTTTCATTTTCCTCTGAGTCATAAACATTAAAAAGTACCAATAGATAATGGAAAGTGTAAAAACAGAAAAAGAAGAGTTTGGCATCAACCAACTGCTTTTCTAAATTTCCAGGAAAAGTACTCAAAGAGTTAGGGTTTTCTTTTTATTTTCAGGTGTTCGGTTTTGTTGAAACTGTTCAGAGATTTCATCAAAGAACGTCTCTTCTGTTCTCACAAACCCCAGGGCTGCTTCATTAGTGATTCAGGAGTGTATTTCTGAAAGGCGGAAGCACTTAGGTAACTGAAAATGCAAATATACCAACATAAATACAGTGAGCAATGTGAACAAAGTTTTTCTTTTTCCATAAAACCACTTTCACTATTGGGTCACATGAGTTTTACAAAAGCAATGTCAAATGAGAAAATTTATTTAAATTAAACCTTAAAAACTAAACCTAGTTCTCTGGATAAGTTGAAAGAAGTCTTCGGATGCTGCTCTGTAATGTTATGTCACTTATCTTGGATTGGGCGAAAAGAAATTGCCAGAAGCAGCTGAGTGCTCCTCTGAGCACAGATGAGTTGTCCAGCTCCAGGATTCAGACAGAACAGGTCCTGAGCACCCCCATGTCCACCTGAGATCCACCCGGTCCTGGTCTAATCCCCTGTGAGCAATCAGTGCCTCTATCCTGAGGCTGAATGTAAGAGGAGATCATGGTGGGCAACTGTCCATTCACAGCAGCTCACGGACCCCAACACAATGGGAGAGGATGAGAGACCTGGATGAAAATCATGTTTAGAAAGGGTTTTTAACTGAAAATTACAAGGTATTATTACTTGGAGCTGTCAAATACCCTTTCTATCTATTGTAGGTAAGAATGATACTTGCCCACTCAATTCCTTTCTGATCCTTTTCCTCTGTTTTCCCTTATTCCAAGAAAATGAGCAGAATTACAAAGTATTTTAGGAGGTGTCTGTATTTCAAGATCCATGAAGGTAGTAAAATACAAAAGAGTACATAAAGAGTTATAAAATCCTTTATTAAATTAGAAGAACTATATGAAGAGTATAATATCTTAATGAAGAAAGTAAAAGTATTAGTTGCTCAGTCATGTCCAACTCTTTGTGACTCCATGGACTATAGCCCACCAGGGTGCTCTGTCCATAGAATTCTCCAGGCAAGAATACTGAAGTGGGTTAGTCATTCCCTCCAGGGCATCTTCCTGACCCAGGAATCGAACCTGGGTCTCCCACATTGCAGGCAGATCCTTTACCATCTGAGCCATCAAGGAAGCACAATATCTTACTAAAGAGCATAAAATAAAACCTGAACAGAGAAATATGTCATATTTGTAAAGGAGAAACTCAAGACCATAAAGAAGCTAATCTTTCCTAAAAGCATGAATATAAGTTGACTGCAATTCCAGTCAGAATTACAGTAACATTTTATTTTTTGGTCTTTGCTGTGAAGTGTGGGGGTAGACTAGATAAGTTGATTTCAAATTCTAGTGGGAAGAATGAATACAAGATAGTTGAAAAATATTTTTAAAAACAATGGTGAAGAGACATTGCACATAGTAGATTTTATCACTTATTACAAAGCTACTAACTAAAATATAATATCTTATTTTTCAATAATAAAGAAATATATTATTTTAAAACCAATTTTGGACTATTGACTACTATGTTGGGAAAAACAAAAATAGCTCCCTACCTCATACCATATAAATGCGGTTCCAAGTAGATCAATATTGATATTGAAATGAAAAAGTCTCTAGAGATGTGAGCTAGAAAGAAGCAGGAGACTAATTGCGTCTGTTGTGCGGGGAGCTTGAAAAAGGAAGAGGCGTAGGAGACACCTTTACATAACACTTGTTTCAGAAGGAGGAACTTGGAAAATATTCACTTTTTACAGTATTTTTCAAACAAACATTTTTTTGAAAGAATAAATGGTCGTGACTTAGTGAAGACTTTGGTGACACAAACTGATCTGTGCTTTAGGAACATAATGTAAGAGCAGAAAGATGGGTCAGTGGACCAATCCTGAGGAAGCAGACATGCTTCAGAGGCGATTGCCATGAGCTATTGAGAGGCGTCTGTGAACCCAGTTACTTTAGTGGCAGTGGGGATGGACGGAAGGGCTGGTGCAATAAATATTAACAGGTTCATCAGGTTTCTAAGAAATTCAAACAGGAGAAATCAAATTAACGCTAAGGAGGTTGAAAGTGAAGGAAAAGATGTTTTAAAATCAGAAAGATAGAGCTCCAATTTTAACCCCATCACTCCTGGTGACTTGTCCTTGGGTTCATCTCAGTGTGTCAGTCTCCTCATCTTTAAAAGGGAGGTGTTATTATCTCTTTCTCAGTACTTTTGTAAAGTTCACATGAGATAATGTGTCTAGAAGACATGAGGCAAAATTCAGGAACAGAGAATACACTTTCTCGCAAAGAAAAGAAAAATCTTGGCGCTGCATACAAAAATCAATAATTTTGCTTTTAACCTTGCTTCACGTAACACACACACACACATACACACAACTCACCATATTCTGAGGTGACCAACTAAGGCAACTAAAATCCTACTTTAGTAAGAGGGATGAATAGAGAAAAATATAAATAACAAGCAAGTCAAGTGAAGTAAAGTACTAGTTTCAAAACGACCCCTTGAGGTTTTGCATCATTTTTTCAAGTATGATTAATGATTTCATAGTTGACCAAATTTATCAAATTTGGCAGATCACCAAAAGTTATGAATCTCATATTATGATCGTTAAGATTAAGTGGTTGTTTCTGTCCTGGGCTTACTGATTACCCTGCACATGTCAGCTGGAAAATAAGAGTTTCTACAGTTGCACTAAGTCATAAAGAGAGAAATAGCAGTTCTCTGCCTAGGATCTGAGAATTTGGGTTTGGGGCTTTGTCTTGACAACCAATTCTATTCCCAGACAGTACATCAGAGACTCAAGCCTGGTTGTGGTTTCCTTTCTACCAGAAGAATCCAAATTCTCAGGGTCGCCTGACTCCTCCTTTCAGATCTCATTCCATGGGAAACACCTAAAGAAATGTCAGGTTCCTTCATTGCTTTTTTCTCAAGACCAAAGAAAGCCAAAGATGTGGAAGGTCAAGAAAATACCATCTGTTTTTTACAAAATATTCTTGTATGGTATTAAAGGACACAGAAACATATGCTCTTTACTGAGATAGGAAAGTCTGAGGAAAACACAATGCAAATTGTGCGGACTAGGGTGAAGGAACGGATTGGAATCAATTTTATTCTGGCAACTTATCAGAAATCCAAGAAGACAGGAATTTAGCTGCATTGTAAGAGTATAGATTTTGTTGTTATTGCTTTTCTTTATGTGATTTTCAAATCTGGCTGGTAGGAAATGCAAAAAGCAGATCAGGGCTACCAAACTTGGAACCAACTGCATGACCATCAAGTTAGAATTAGTCCCAGGTTTCAGACTGAAGAGCAGGAAATTTAGGACTTGGTTGGGTGGGTCCTTCTGTAAGTGATGTTTACAAATGTATTCACGAGGAAAACAAACTCCACATTTGATGTGTATGCCAGGAAAACTATTCTAGTCATTGAGAATTTCAGAACAGATAGGAAGCTACAGAAATGAAGGGGAGTAAGTAGCCCTATGGAGAAGGCAATGGCAACCCACTCCAGTACTCTTGCCTGGAAAATCCCATGGACAGAGGAGCCTGGTGGGCTGCAGTCCATGGGGTCGCACAGAGTCGGACACGACTGAAGCGACTTAGCAGCAGCAGCAGCAGCAAGTAGCCATAGGGAAATAGAAGAGAGGTAGACAGAGCAGGGAGTCCTGACCTTTACCCTTTTTCAGGAGTGTGGCAATCACATAATCTACCTACAAATCAGACCTGACTGGATCCTGGGGACATCACATATGAAGACAAGCCATTCTTGTCACAGCTCCTTTGAGAGAAATGCAATTATACTAAAAGGAGCTCAATGCTAAACACAAGACAGGCAAGAAAAGGCAATGCACTGAGTCTGAAAGGCAGATGTGCCCTACCTCTGTGGTTAACTGGTTTTGCAAAAGCCACTCGTAACCTCTGAGCCTCAGCTTTCTTATCTGAAGTGTGGGCATTAGACTAAATTTGTCCTGAAGGCCCTTCCTGTTCCAAAAACTATGAACCCATGATTAAGAGCCTGTTGTGGTTGCTCGAGTGGTGGTGGGGGCAGGGGCAGATGAGGGTTAGTAACAGAGAAAGTTTTCTTCCACGTTCCTTCTGACTCTGTCATACCGTGAGATCCCAGCAGGCACAGTAGTAGGTGGCTTCATCGGACTTGACAACATTATTGACTATCAGGTAAAAGATTCCGTTCTTTTTGTTATCCATCTCCAAACGGGAATTAGGTTTGTCCAGCTTATAACTGTTAGCTGAGCCATAAAGGATTCGTTTCAGGGGCTCCCCTTCTTTCTCTTGATACCAGTGCACAATGGCATTCTCCAGGGGAACCCCTGACAGCTTGCAACTTATGTGCACTGTTCTGTCTGGTCTTCGGGTAGAGGAGAGTTGATGCTGAGAAATTTTCATTTTGATGTCTCCATCTGAAAAGCAAGGGAGGTAATCAGAGGCCGACTTAAAAAGGCTGACACAAAAACAATGGAAATAAAGGAGAGAGGATAGAAGTCAACCTACAAACCCAAGCCAAAGACATAAGGAAAATCCACGCGGTTGGCATTGCCAGTAATTGATAAGAATAGGGTGTGAATCAGGACAGAATAGGAGATGCAGTGGCAGCCTTTGTTCTGTGGAGGCAGTGATGTGGGAGGAAGCTTTGCTTTAGAACCAATGAAAGTCTTTCTCAGATCTGTTGCAGTGTTATTTTTAATCATCTTATTGGTATAAAAGAGCTTTCAGACTCCCAACAGCCTCATCAAAAAACACTTATGTTATAATAATGTACTGTTGGGACTTCCCTGGACGTCCAGTGGTTAAGACTCCAGGCTCCCAATGCAGGGGCCCCGAGTTCAGTTCCTGGTCAGGGAACTAGATCCTGCATACCACAACTAAGACCTGATGCAGGCAAGTAATTTTTTTAATATGATAATTTAATGTTATTAACACCTTGGAAGCAATTCTCTTCCACTTTTCCTTGATGTGTTGCTTCAAATACACATATCCTTGGACTCCTTTTCATTCTTTGAGCTATAGATTTTTTTCACTATATTTTGTGAGAGTGTGAATATTGAGGTATGGCTATCATAAGAATTAGAAAGATATTATCATTAATGTAGATATGCAGGAGGTTGTATATTATATAGATCATTCATTTGCAGAAAGTTCACAAAGTTGGGTAAATGCCAACAATTATTGTAGTTATTGCTTAGGATCCTGTGATGTTACTATATGCCATTTCTTCATTCTGCTGTGAATGAAGAAAAGTGTTGCAAGAAACAAAATCCCCTTGTTTTGTTACCCTTCAATCTTTTCCTATTTACAATTCTTAGTTTTTCAGCATTAAATCTATGCTTTACTGTAGTTTGGCGGACAATGGAAGATGTGATTTTTTAAGTCCTGAGTTCCTATTTTAGCTGTGATGACTCTGAATTGATTTAGTCTAGGCAGGTTAGGACACTGTGATTTGTTGAACACTGTGCTGAAACATTCCTGTGTGAACCTCATTCAGTCTTCAGCAACCTATGTGGTTGTTAGCACCATGCCCTCTGAAAATTGGGAAGACATGGACCTAGAGATTTCCACACAGAGTGAGGTAAATCAGACGCAGAAAGACAAATATCATTTGATATTGCCTGTATGTGAAATCTTAAAAAAAGAGGTATAAAGGATCCTAGTTACAAACCAGAAGTAGAGTCAAGGGATGTAGAAAACAAACTTATAGTTACCAGGGGATAAGAAGGGAAGGAATAAATTGGGAGATTTGGATTGACATACACACAGTACTATATATAAAATAGATAACTAATAAAAATTTACTGTCTAGTACAGATAACTATCCTCAACACTCTGTAATGGCCTATTTGGGAAAAGAATCTTAAAAAAAAGACTGGATATATGTATATGTGCAACTGATTCACTTTACTGTACAGCAGAAACATAACAAAGTAAATCAACTGTACCCCAAATAAAAATTTAAAATAAATAGAATAAAAATAAAATGAGAAAACAGAAATAAATGATTCAGTAACTTGCCTAGGTCACCCTGTCAGGGAATGGCTAAGCAGGAATTAGACATCCAGTCCTATGTCACTAAAAAGACCTTGTCTTTTCCACCACTCATTCATTCATTCTTTCTCTCTTTTTTTCCAAGCCAACGCATCACGTTGAGCACTGGTTTATGGCTTCCTTCCCAAGAGGCTCCCATACATGATGAAGCTGTGACCATTTGGGGTAATTTAAAGAGCCAGCCTTTGACCAAGAGTTTAGGATGGAGGATAAAGTGATCTAACTGAAAAAAGCCTCACGGATCAGGTCCTGGGCTAGTTGCTCAGACACTGCTCAGGGCGCATGTGCAGGAAAAGAGCCCTTTATAGGAGGCAGAAAGCGCGGGCAGCCGGGGCAGCGGCGGTGGTGGGTAGGGGGTAGGGTGCTTTTGCCCAGACACATTGGCGTGAGGGCTGTTTTCGTTCAGACAGCGGATCTCTTCTGCAACATGTTGGCCTGAGGGCGGTTTTTGTTCAATGACAGCTGATCTCTTCTGCAACGTGTATCCCACCCAGCAGGCACAATAGTAGAGCCCCGCATCCTCTTCAGTAGCCTGGTGTATCCTGAGGCTCACCAGTGAGTTACTCGGCCATTTCCTTGCTTCATATCTTTCCTCACTAATCCCTTGTTCGTGAACAACATTCTCATTGGAGGAAATATACAGAATTCGTTTTAGAGGCTGCTCTGGTTTCTGTCGGTACCAGTGCATGTATACATTCTTCTTTAACTTATCTATTTTTATTTGGCATTCAAGAAATGCCGTATTTCCTTTCTTCTTGGTAATGGATGTTATGCGTTGTGTTATTGGAAGATCTCCACTTGTGTCTGAAAGAAAAAAATAGGCAAAATTAATGAAAATTTGATATTCATTAAGGTAGTCTACATGTATTCTCTACTCATGAAAAACCTGGGGACTGATGTTTACATTTTCTTCCGGAAGAACTCGATATTGATGGAATTTTTCAGCCTAGCTCGAAAGACCGTGTGACCAGCATCCACCTGAAAGGGGTGATGTGACTGTCCATGATCAATCCCCTTGGGTAAAGCCACTCACACGTCCAGAGGGAGGCCACCACCAAGACCTGGGGCAGGAGCAGCATGCTGCCGGCTCTTGTCAGGAGATGTGATTGAATGAAGGGAAGATTGCAGAGCAAACCGGCAGGCTGATTTAGCAGGAGGAAGTGGTGTTCAGAACACTCAGCTAGGATCCAGGCTACAGGGACAGGGGCTGGTGGTAATTCTCAAACATCCTGTGGAAATAGGTCTGCTATTTCATCAGCAGATTTCTTTCAATCACCCTGTGATTTTCACCAACCAGTGACGTTAGTATAAAGAAACAATTTTATGGTTAAAGGACTAAAGCCTTTTATTGATCTAACAGAGGGAAAGAGAAAGACGAGGGAGGAGAGGCCAAAGTCCACCCTTGACAGGCTCATGGGAACTTGAAACATCTTTGATGGTCACTATACTGCCTCAGGCAATCACAGATGTAGGGACAGCTTTCTAGTAGTGTATGACCCTGCTCTATACTTTCTGTAACCCAGCTGAAGAAGATTTATTTCAGATTCTTATTTCTGAATATGACCATTAAATGGGATCCTTAGAGAGGCTATGTCCTTGGAGTACCTCAATATGCCTTAAAAGCAAAAGCCATTGTTATTTTCTATTATAAAATGAGTGCAGCCTCAGTATGGCTCATAAAGAAACACAAACAGAGGAAAAGATAATGGCTTTTTGTCCCATTGCATAGAGACAGCTAGGAGGTAACAGTGCATTCTCTTACAAATTAACATCTATTCCTTTTAAAATGTTGTTTCACATAGGTATGATGATGTATATGCAACGTTATGCTGTCTTTATTATTTAATAGGATACCATGAACATTTTTATATCCTGTAATTTCTTCCTTGTAGGGTTCTGACTCTTGGCAAGGTTCTTTGGTTGACCACCACGTTGACTCTCAGGTAAGTTAGGGTTCCACAGACTCTATTCATTTTACATGGAAGTCCACAGAACAGGAGAGCAGAATAGAAAATTTGTTACTTACTTCATCACTCAGTTTTGAAACCCTGTTATGCTCCCTTTGGTCACCTAGTAGCTTACCAAAATATACTTTATCATCTGTCTTCCTTTTCAAGCTTCCTTTCCTTATTGCTCCACTCGTTTGCCTGCATCTCCCAAATAAATTCAGTTCAGTTCAGTCACTCAGTCGTGTCTGACTCTTTGTGACCCCATGGACCGCAACATGCTAGGCCTCTCTGTCCATCACCAACTCCCGGAGTTTACTCAAACTCATGTCCATCGTGTCAATGATGCCATCCAACTATCTCATCCTCTGTTGTTCCCTTTTCCTCCCTCTTTCAATCTTTTCCAGCATCAGGGTCTTTTCAAATGAGTCAGCTCTTCGCATCAGGTGGCCAAAGTATTGGAGTTTCAGCTTCAGCATCAGTCCTTCCAATGAATATTCAGGACTGATTTCCTTCAGGATGGATTGGTTGGATCTCCTTGCAGTCCAAGGGACTCTCAAGAGTCTTCTTCAACACCACAGTTCAAATGCCTCAATTCTTTGGTGCTCAGCTTTCTTTTTAGTTCAACTCTCACATCCATACATGACCACTGGAAAAACCATAGCCTTGACTAGATGGATCTTTGTTAGCAAAGTAATGTCTCTGCTTTTGAATATGCTATCTAGCTTGGTCATAACTTTTCTTCCAAGGAGCAAGCGTCTTTTAATTTCATGGTTGCATTAACCAGATTGTTTAGAGCATCCACTTTAAGGATACAAATAAATGTTCCTTCCCTCCTATGCTAACACTCCTTTGAAGATGAGATTTCTTTTCCAGACACCAAGGTCAAGCTGAGTCACCATGCACACGCTAATCTGTCTCTTTGAAATCTTGAAGAAGAGCACCCTTGCCATGTTTGATGTCTGTTCTTTGTTCTGAGAGAAATAAAAATGTCATTGAGGCATCCCAAAAGGTGCTGGGTGCCATTGTGAATGTGGTTTCAGACATGTTCCTGCATTACTGAGAACTTGAATTTTCTGAATGGTATCAAACTCAGGGACCCCACCAGTCCTTTTAAAAACTGTTATCTGCTAGCGGCTGCCAGCTGCAACCTTATGGTCTCGGGGTCACCTTTTATATCTTGCTGGCTCCAGTCTTACTTATTAACACAACAAACTATGGTTTATAAATCTGTGTCACCTGGGCTGTTGCCTTCAGTTTAAATCAAGTAAAAAATTTTTGTATTCTTGTTAAAGATTGTTTATGGATTATTTGCATCAACAGGCTGTTGTGTCCCTTTACTAAAGGCTGCAGCTCCCATTAGGTGACCTCTCAATACCAACACCCTCCCGGTCATGTGCCAGTTCCATGTCCCTTCAGGTCTAAAGGGAAAGTGGCTTCGTGCTGCCCTGGGAAAGCTGAAGGGTGGGGACAGAAACTATATGGCATGCAAAACTGAAAATATTTCCTTCACAGAAAATTTCTGACAACTCCTATTTTGGAACAATTAAAAAGAACATTTACATTCATTTATTATACTTGTAGTAGAAGGCAATGGCACCCCCACTCCAGTACTCTTGCCTGGAAAATCCCATGGGTGGAGGAGCCTGGTAGGCTGCAATCCATGGGATTGCAAAGAGTCGGACACGATTAAGCGGCTTCACGTTCACTTTTCACTTTAATGCATTGGAGAAGGAAATGGCAACCCACTGCAGTGTTCTTGCCTGGAGAATCCCAAGGACGGCAGAGCCTGGTGAGCTGCTGTCTATGGGGTCGCACAGAGTTGAACATGACTGAAGTGACTTAGCAGCAGTAGCAGCAGCAGTACATATCATGTGTTTCTGTAAATTCAAATTTTGACCTATAATGTATGTTTTATGCCTAAATAGCTTACTTTAACATGTCTCATAGAATAGGTTGGCTGGCAATGGATTTCCTCAATTTTGTTTTGGCTGAGAATTCTTCATTTCTCCTGTACTTCTGAAGTATATTTTTGCTGAGATGTCCATTTTCTCTTCCATCATTTTAAAGATTTTATTCCACTGTCTTTTTGAGACTTCCCTGGTGGTCCAGTGCTAAGACTCATGCTCCCAAGGCAGGGAGCCCAGGTTTGAGCCCTTGTCAGGAAACTAGATCCTACATACCACAACTAGATCCTAAGACCCAGTGCAGCCAAATAAATAAATATTTTAATAGATTTTAATTCATTGTTTTCTTGTTTGCATGCTTAATGAAGTGAGTCTACTATTTTTTTTTCCCATCCAGCTGCAGGCCTCCACCCCCATTCATTTAACTGTGACCACAAAGGAAATCACATCTCCACGCTTCTGTTTCATCAGTTACAAAATGTGACTCATGACAGCACCAATGTCAGTGGATTATCTCAAACATGAGAACAAATCACCTACTTAGAACAGTGTCAGAAAGAGTAGCAACTGAATGCATAGCCAGTGTGAGGCTCTGCAGGTTCACTGCAGAATCCTGGGGAAAAGGATCCTGACTGGAGTGTCTACCTTGTTCTGGGATCATCTAATGGCTCTGGGGGGTCAGAGGCCTGTGCAAAAGGAACTGTGATGGTCAGTCTGTAACACAAACCCTGAGTGCACAGTCAACAGTCACCTCATTCATGGAAGAAAGGGAAAGAGCCTCATCTCGCTTTCACCCCAGTCTTCAGGGAATAACCAGACTCTGAACTTCTTCAGGATGGCCTGAAAGAGTTGAAGGGACATGGGATTTAGGATCTAAAAAGTCATTTTATTCTGCTACATCTTAAATTACTAGTATTGATATGGAAAACATGGACATTACATAGCATCTGTGTTGTGATGCTGATATAAGATGCAATAAATATCAATATTTCTGGCATAGGGTGATTTCCTCTTTGAGACTGAGCCATGTAACTTGCAAGTAATCTCTGGATAGTTAAAAGAAAAAATCATACAAGGCTCACTTTCCTTAGTGGGAGGCTTCAACAGGGCTCCCAGCTGTGCAACCCCTGTGGTGCCTGTGTTGAGGATGTGGTGAGCACAGACCTGGTGATGGTTCTTGTGTGTGTTATCCAAGAAACTCCCACACTGTGGGCATCCAGCCGGCACAGTAATATGTTGCCTCATCTTCTTTCTCTAAGAAACTTATTTTCAAGGTAGAAGTGGAAGAGGGAGCATCTTTTCTGGCCTCAAGCTTGTTTTTCTTCCCTCCTAAGTGATTTTGCACAGGGGTTGTTGAGACATATAGTAGCTGTTCTAAACCCTGATTTGGTTTTTGCCGGTACCAGTGGATGTAATCTTTGCTAAAGTCCTTAGAGAACACCTTGCAAGACATAATTATACTCTTTTCTCTTGTTCCAGTAACTGATAATTCAGGTTGCTCCAAAGTTAATTGCCCAAGGCCAACTGCAAGCAAAGAAGAGAAATCCCCATAAACAAAAGACATGAGAAGAGGTAACAAGAAAGACCTGCTTCAGTCTCTCCTGTAGACCGAAATGACTGAGAGGGCAACTCACAAGACCAGAGGGAGGAGAAGAGGACCGCTTCCAGGAGTGCCATCTCGTCACCAGACTGACTCCCAGGGAGGAGGTAAAAAAGGCAAGGTCTGTTGGAAGGAAGTCTCAGGCCAGTGGCAGGGGAGTGGGCCTGGATCTTGTGTCCCAGAGGAAGAGGTGGATCTGGTGGTGTGGTTATCTGGGGTTCTTCATAATCTGCAACAGATATGAGCAGCTGTGGTTTCATGGGGGTTTCCTGCCCCTAAGTCCTGGGCAGATGGTTTAAGAGAAGGATGATGATCTGGACAGACAACCCAGAGGTGAATGAGTATACTTGAGGGTGGGGCTACTCTCATAGCTTCTCAGCTCATCTCCCTGAAATTTCATTCCGTAGTAATGTTGCTGCAGAAATAGAAAGACATCGCTGCTGTGTTCTTTCCCTATGTCTGTCTTTCTGTAAATGGTTGGTGATCCAGGACTTGTGTATAAAACCTGACCTTTATTTTTCTGTAATGCTACAGAAAACCATCAGACATTAGAACATCTTCTTGACATGATTTAATACACTACAGACACAAGCACTGGAATATTTTTGAGTTTTTTTTTTTTAATTAATTGAGATGTCACCATGCAAATTACCATCCAGAGAAATCACACTTTGTTTACAATCTGGATGCCTTCAGTTGCCTACATTGCAATTCCTTGTGGATCTTTGAGACAGAGCAGTCTGTGGAAATCAGCTTCTACTCAACCTGGACCTGAGAACAGTTTCATGAGCATTATGTCACATGCAGGAGTATTTAAAAGCAATGTTCTGTTGAATATGCAGTGATAACCTTTAAAATTAATAAAATTAATATGCCATCTAATATGTATTGAGGACTTTCTATTCATCAGGCATGGTTCTAAATATTCTCATATTATTTTATTTAACCTTCTTCACTATCCTGGGAGGTAGCTGTTATGAATATCTCCATTTGACAAAAGAGAACCATGGCAAACAGACTCATTTAAAATGACGTGGAGCTGGCAAATGTGGTAACTCCCATAAGCAACCATTATTTATTACAGGAAATGGGTAAAATAAGATGCAAAGAGAACAAAAAAGCACAGATCATTTACTTTGAAAATTTCTCTGCATTTTTATGGCTAGAGATCGGACTGATGGGTATTATTTATATAAATATACATTGAAGTGGAATTTGCATTTTTAGCTTTATATTCTTGTTTGGTTGTATTATGATTGTAAGCAGCACAGCTTTTTAAATGCAATTTATTTATTTATTTATTTTTGGCTATGCTGCGTCTTCATTGCTCCTCGGGCTTTTCTCTAGTTACTGAGAGTGGGGGCTACTCTCTAGCTGTGGCGTGTGGACTTCTCATTGTGGTGGCTTCTTTTGTTGCAGATCACGGGCTTTAGGGAGCATGGGCTTCAGTAGTTGTGGGTCTCAGGCTCTAGAGCACAAGCTCAGTATTTGTGGCACACGGGCTTAGCTGCTCCACGGCATATAGAATCTTCCCAGATCAGCAATGGAACCCTGCATTGGCAGGTGGATTCTTTACCACCTAGGCACCAGGGAAGCCCCAGCAACATAGTTTTAAATAATCTATGTGATATTATTTTTAATTATTAATAGTTATTTTTTATGACTAAAGAAAATTAAACAATTTCCAATATCACTTACCCCATCTGACATGGGCTGAATTATTTAAGCTTCTTTTGCCTCACCTTCCACAGGTGCACCTTGCCTGCATACATATCTTATTTTATTTTAAATTTTCTAATTTTAAATTTGTTTATTTATTTATAGTTTTGGCCACACGGGTTCTGTAGTTGCCCCACAGCATGCAGAATCTCAGATGCCTGACCAAGAATCAACCCCTTGTCCCCTGCATTGGAAGGTGGATTCTTAACTACTGAAAACGTTGTTTTCAACGGCTGCATAGTTTTCTATCATTTGAACACAATGTAAATCTTTCCCTGTTATTCACCATTTATCCTGACATCTAAGAAACTGCTGAAGAATTCTCCTCTAAGATCTGATACAGACGGCCCTACTATGGACATCCCATTACTGCTTTATGGGGTGCTTTTAATTACTCAGTGAGCCATCATGTGAAGAAGGGAGCAGAAGTTGACAAGCTTGCCTTCGAGTGCCTGTCTCAAAAGGGCTTATGGTCTCAGACCATTTGTTTCTCTCAGGTCTGGGTTTCTATCTTAACTTGTGTTCAAAGTTTAGTTAAGCAACAGTGCCCTATTTAGTTTCAAGAAATCATCTGCAGCCTGCACTGAGTGTATCCGATCGATAGAAATTAACTGGACAGGCAATCACAAAAGATTACCTTCATCAGAGGTAGGTAGAAGGAGAAAGACTGACAGACTGATTTTATGTCAGTCTTTCCTGTGAGTCCCCCCTTTTTTTCTTTCAAAGGCCTCCCTGAATGAGAAATGGAACTGGAGTCTTAAGTAGAGGGGGTCATGGGGATGACTATGTTGCCGTGATCTTGGAAATTATCGAATTAATAAGGGAATAATTATGGCATAGATGCAAAGTGATATCCACGGGGTGCCTGGTATGTGCTGTATGAGAAAAGTAGTCCTCCTTTGTTTCACAACGATTTGAGAGGTGGCATAACAAAACAATAGAATTTTTACTGTTTTCAAATACTTTGGAAAATAAATTGATAACATTGGCATTTCATGTATTCTTTGAAGACTGCTAATGATTCAAATGCTGCTCACCAGATTCAGCATAAAATAGTAAATTGTGCCAGTGAATGTTCCACAAAGGTGAGTTTTGTTTTCTCCATGGAGGTTGGAACGACACATGGCACTTCTTTTTATCTCCTTAGAATGAGGAAGACAGACTCCAGAGCTACATACCCTGGATCCAACCCTATTCTGCCAAGTACCAGCTGTGTGACTTGAACAAGTTCCTGAGACACATAGGGTCTCATTTTCCTCATGAGTCAATGGGCTTTATAATAATAACAGAAGTCTCACGTGTTGTCACGAGGGGCTTCATATATATGTGCAAAAAACTGAGAACACTAATGAAGAATTCTCTCACACACAAAATTATTAGCTGTTCTTCTCTTGGCCCATCTTCTCTCTTTCTTTATAGGCAGATATGAGGTAGCTTTATTCCTACTCACAATATGGAGGGCTCCTCTGTTGACGTCAGCGGCTCAGCCCTCTACTCTGATGACATCGTGCTGGCACATCCCTGCCTGTGAGATGAGGGACCATCTTCCTCCTCCTACAGAAAAAGACACTTTCTCCATCCCAAATTTACCTCAAGTATTTTGTTTGTTATATAGAATTATGATCTTTAAATTTTCAGGATAGCCTTGAAATCCACTTAAAAAAGCACAGACTTCTTATCTCTGGCCAATCATTTTAACTGTCTAAGCTTTCATTTCTTTATCTGTAAAATGGACAGATAATGATTACCATGCAGGAGAGCTGTGATAATTATGTGTGGTAAGATATGTGTATCATGCCTAGCAATCCTGGTACACAATGATTCCTCTCCTCAGCCTGAACTATTCACAGTTAGTGGAAAACTCTGGATGGTGACATAATAAATAAAGCCCATGTCCACTCATTCACAGACAAGACTTTAGTTCATTAAGAAAGATTTGAGAACATCATGGTCAGAAATGCTTGCTGCTCAAGGTGAGTCCTGATACATGAACACAAGCCAAGGTTTTCTCTTGGAATTCTCATGAAGGCAGCAGAGATGGTGAGCCAGAGGCTGAAAGCCCAGGCAGGAAGTAGCTGGCTTTGCTCCTGTGGGAAGACTGTGATGGAGCAGAGTCCCAGAAGAGGCAGTTGTTACTCTGTGTTGGCATCTTTAGTGCTGTGGGTCCCAACAGCATAGTGATCAATGACCACATCTTTTTCTATGAAATTTGTGGTAAGGACTGAACTCAGTTAAGTGCAGTCACTCAGTCATGTCCAACTCTTTGCAATCCTATGGACTGCAGCATGCCAGGCTTCCCTGTCCATCACCAACTCCAGGAGCTTGCTTAAACTCACTTCCATCGAGTCGGTGATGCCATCCAACTATCTCATCCTCTGTCGTCCCCTTCTCCTTCTGCCTTCAATCTTTCTCAGCATCAAGGTCTTTTCCAAGAAGTTCTTCACATCAGGTGGCCAAAGTATTGGAGTTTCAGCTTCAGCATCAGTCCTTCCGGTGAATAGTCAGGACTGATTTTCTTTAGGATTGACTGGTTGGATCTCCTTGCAGTCCAAGGGACTCTCAAGAGTCTTCTCCTGCATCACAGTTCAAAAGCATCAATTCTTCAGCACTCAGCTTTCTTTATAGTCCAACTCTCACATCCATACATGACCACTGGAAAAACCATAGCCTTGACTAGATGGACCTTTGCCGGACTTTTGTCAGCAAGTGACTGTACTGCCTGGTATTTCATTTTCCTCATGATTCAAATCTGTCTTGTGATAAGATAAAAAAAAAAAAAAAACTATAAATAGTACAGCGTAAAGGATTTAATATATGGAAAACATTGAAAACACTGATAGAGAATTCATTCACACAGTACACACACACAAACCAAAGTTAGCTCTTCTGTTCTTGGCAGATACTCTTTCTTCTTTTCTGGGGGGCCTCACCATAAGCCAGTGAAGGATCTTCATTACCAACCAGCGATCAAACTATGCCCCCTGCAGTGGAAGAGTGAGTTCTAAATACAGGGCCACCAGGGAAGTCACACTTTCTATTCTTTCACAACCAAAATCCAGGTAACCAAGGATGGTGGGCTCATCCAATCACCCCAGTGATCCAGAGCTCTATTCTGATGACATCTTAGTGGCAGAATCATTTTCCTCACGTCCCCAAAAAGGGTGAACTCTTTTTCATCCCTCATCTACCCCAGTATCCTAGTGTTCACTTAAAGAATTGCAATTCTTAAACTTTTCAGTGTGATCTCATAGTCCAGATCATCAACATGGACTTCTTGTCCTAGGCTAATCATTACAGTTAAATTCTCTACACTTTCATTTTAGTTGTGAGACAGATTAATTACACTTACACTACAGCATTTCTGTCTTAAGTATATGTTGTAATAATGCCACATGGTAATACCCTCTTTCAACCTGAAGCTTGCCCACATACAGAAGTCTCTGGATTGGGAGATGATGAACAGTAGCACAGCCTGTGTGCCCTCAGACAAGATTTCAATTCAGTGAAATACAGTTACAATACAATTGAAATACAGATTTCAATTCAGTGTCAAAAAAAAAGGAAAGCTTTGGAAGCACAGCTTTTGGGGTCTGCTGGAAGGTCATGTGCAAGCGTGATCCAAGATGACTTCCTAGAAAGCTCAGAAAGTGCAGCAGATGAGGTGGAGCTGAGGCAGGGAGCCCAGGTGGGGAACTGGTGTGTGGTTGCTGCTGGTGGGAAGGATGTGGGTGGGCACAGATCCAGGGAGGGGATCTTGTGTGGACTGTCTCCACAGTTCTATACTGTGAGTCCCAGCCAGCATAGTAGTAAATGCCCACATCTTCTTTTTCTACAAAATTTACTGTAAGGGTCGAAGTGAACATTTGAGCATCTTTTCTTGCCTCAATTTTGTTCTTCCCATCTACTTGATTTCGAGCTGCAGTTGTGGTTGAGATCACATAAACCAGATCCTCCAAAACCTGATTCCTTTTCTGCCAGTAGCAGTGAATGGCCTCTAACCCAAAATCTGCGCTCTCTATCTTGCAAAGTATGTCAATACTTTACTTCTGTGGAAAGGGATATCTGGGCCTGCTCCACTTTTGATAACCCATGTCCAACTGTAAATAAAAGAAGATAATTTCTAATGAACTTCTGATAGTGTAAGGAATATCCAAGAATTTCTTTGCTCATTCATCTAAAGTGAAATGGTCAGGGAGTGACTCACAAGCCCAGAAGGAGAAAAATGCGAATGCTTCCGGTGATGACATCCTGTCTGCTGAGCTGTGTGCTCAAAGAGAAGGCAGGAAGGTGGGGACCTGGTGGCTGGATGCCCCAAGTCAGTGGAAGGGTGTGGCCTGAACCAAGAAGGGGAGGGAAGTGGATGATCTAGCGGGTCCTTGGGCTCATTGGGCCTGAGTCTCCTGTTTCCTCTGGTTTTCCCACTGGCCCTGCCAATCTCAAAAATGAAGCTAGTGGTCACTGGAAGGTTATTTGTCATGAATGTGAAGGAGCCATGGAGGAATCTTAATTTCTGTAGAATGAAAATGATTCCTATTTGCCCAGGAGCTAGTTTATGAACACTTTTCCTTAGCATAGTATTTTCAAATATTGCATGTTTAATAAACATTGACTTTTATGGTAGCAAATATTAACAAGCATTTTCTATTTGTTAAGCTATTTTTCTAAATGTTTTTCATCTTACAGCCATCTCATGATATTGATATTGATGTTGGTAGTTCTGATTTAATAGATCAGGAAAATGGGATTTTTCTCAGGAAAAACGTGGAGTGACGTGAATCAACAAAAGTCACCCAGCTCTTAAATGGGACGTGCTGGGAAAGATGCTTATTGAGGAGATTCAGACAAATAGGATAAAGGTGAAAATAAAAAGGCCTGTGATCATACTACCAAGACTAACAAGTCTTATCATACAGGGTCTTAATTTTTAGATTTCTTCCTTGCAAATATATAGATATCAATACAATAATATGGATTATAAATATATTTATAAGCCACACTATGTCTTTTGATTGGCTTGTTTATTCTATTTACATTTGAAATAATTATAGAGGGAACTTCCCTGGTGATCCAGTGGCTAAGACTCCTCATCTCCAATGCAGGCAGTCTGGGTTTGATCCTTAGATAGAGAACTAGATCCCACATCCTGCAACTGCTGCTAAGTCGCCTCAGTCGTGTCCGACTCTGTGCGACCCCACAAATGGCAGCCCACCGGGCTCCGCTATCCCTGGGATTCTCCAGGCAAGAACACTGGAGTGGGTTGCCATTTCCTTCTCCAGTGCGTGAAAGTGAAGTCGCTCAGCCGTGTCTGACTCAGCGACCCCATGGACTGCAGCCCACCAGGCTCCTCCATCCATGGGAGTTTCCAGGCAAGAGTACTGGAGTGGGGTGCCATTCCTGCAACTAAGACCCAGCAAATAAATACAGAGTAAAATAAGCAAAGTAAATAAACAGAGTAATTAAACAAAGCCAAATAAATATAGAGTAAAATAAACAAAGTAATTATTGGTATGTATGTACTTATTGCCTTTCCATTAATTGTTTTGTGGAGTTTTCCAAAGATTCATTTTTGATCTTTGCTTCTCCTTTTGCTGTCTTCCCTGTCATTTAACTATTGTCTTTAGTGTTGTCTAGGTTTCTTTCTCTTTTGTGTGTGTCTATTATAGATGTTTGGTTTGTGGCTACCATGAGGTTTATATGTAGAAATCTATATAGAGGATATTTTAAGCTGTTTATCTCTTCAGCTCTAACACATTTAAACAACCTTTCCTTTTTACTCCACACCCTCATGTTTACTGTGTTTTTAATCTGTTTTGTGTCTTTTTCATTTGCTTAACTGCTTATTGTGGATATAGATGATTTTAATACTTTCATCTTTTAACCTTCCTAACAGCTTTATATGTGCTTGATTTACTGTATATTTGCATTTATCAATGAGATTCTTCCTTTCTTAATTTGCATATTTCTAGTTGTGGCCATTTCTTTGCTCCTTAGAGAAGTTCCTGTATCATCTCTTGTAAAGCTGGTTTGGTGGGGCTGAATTATTTTATCATTTTCTTATCTGTAAAACTTTTGATATCTCCATCATATCTGAATGAAAGCTTTCCTCGTTAAAGTATTCCTGGTTGTTAGGCTTCCCCCTTTCATTATTTAAATATGTACTCTCTTCTTGCCTGCAGATTTTCTCCTGAAAAGTTAGTTGAGTGCCTTATGTGTCCAGATACTGATAAGCTAGAGGCAGGACTCCACAGTGACACTTGCCAGGACCGGGGTCCCTGTGGTAGAACTAGCTTCCCAAAACGGCCGCTGCCAGAATCTATGTCCTGTGGGTGAGCCCTGGTTGCCTCCTGCCTCTCCGGGAAGCTCACCAACATCAGCAGGTGAATCTCACCCAGGCTCCTTTCATATTACTGTGCTGCCCCATGAGATTTTGTGTGCAACCTGTGTGAATGGGGTGTCTATATCCCACAGACCTCTGACTCTCCCAAAAGTAAAACTTGCCTGCCTTCAAAGCCGAATATTATGGGTCTGGTCTCTCTAGTACAGGACCCCAGGCTGGGGAGCCCTGTGTGGGACTTGGCACCTGTGTCTTTTGGGGAGAAACCCTGTGATTGCTGTTTTCCTCCTGTTTGTGGGTCACTTACCCTGGCTTATGAGTCTTGTTTATACTGCTCCTTAGCCCCTTCTACCCATCTTGCTGTAGTTCCTTCTTTATATCTTTATTTGTAGAAGCTATTTTTTGCTAGTCTTTGGGTCTTCTCATCAGCAGTTTCTCTGTAAATAGGTGTAATATAGGTGTGCCCATGGGAAGAGATGAGCTCAGGTTCTTCTTAGTCTGCCATCTTCTTTGATCATTCTTTTCATCCAGACTCGTTTTGTCTTTCCTTTGGACCAGGAAACTTCATAGAGTCAATTTATTTGAAGCTCTCTTTCTTAAATTGGTATGAAAGTGAAATTGTTAGTCATTCAGTTGTTTCTGACTCTTTGCTTTCCCCTGGACTGTAGCCTTCCAGGCTCCTCTGTCCATGGAATTCTCCGGGCAAGAATATTGGAGTGAGTAGCCATTCCATTCTCCAAGTGGTCTTCCTGACCTAGGGATCGAGCCCAAGTCTCCTGCAGTGCAGGCAGATTCTTTACAATATGAGCCACCAGGGAAACCCAAATTGATAGAGATGATCTTATTTACAAAGCAGAAATAGAGACACAAAAGTAAAGAACAAATAAATGCATGGACATCTGGGGGAAAGGGAGATGAATTTGGAGATTGAGATTGACACATACACTATTGAGACTATGTACAAAACAGATAAGTAATGAGAACCCTATATAGCAGAGGAAACTCAATGCTCTATGGTGGCCGAAAAGGGGAAGGAAATCCAAAAAAGAGGACATATATGGATACGTATGTCTGATTCACTTCGCTGTACAGCCAAAACTAGCACAACATTGTTAATCAACTATACTAAAATAAAAATTTTAAAACGTATATAGGAGCCTGTGGTGGTGGTTTAGTCGCTAAATTATGTCTGACTTTTTATGACCTCATGGACTGTGGCCCGCCAGGTTCCTCTGTCCATGGGATTTTCCAGGCAAGAATACTGGAGAGGGTTGTCACTCCCTTCTCCAGGGGATCTTTCCAACCCAGGTATTGAACCCCTGTCTCAATGCATTTCAGACAGTCTCCTGCCTGGCAGGCAGATTCTTTACTGACCAGGGAAACCCATAGGGGCCT
The DNA here is from genome assembly GCA_006410635.1 of Cephalophus harveyi. NCBI lineage: Eukaryota > Metazoa > Chordata > Mammalia > Artiodactyla > Bovidae > Cephalophus > Cephalophus harveyi. The sequence continues at coordinate 580,825 of SJYT01050507.1, read as the reverse complement.
GGGTAGATTATTTTTGGCTCTAAAAAGCAACAGTCTCTCCATTAAAAAACTGTCATGGTCATAAGCAGTATAGGTCAGGATGCAAATCAAAATATAAGAACACCAGAAATGGGAGAGGAAAGGCCGAAGGCTCGTATATCCATATTCTTGCTAGAAACCTGCTACAAATAGTACTATTAGAAATAGAAAATAAGAATTTTGTATTTTTTTACATTGAAAAGCCAATAGATAATTTATTGACATTTTACTTTTTCTGAGAAGATACCTACTATTCCAATCCTGGGCACACGCTTTAGCACCTAATGGTAACATGAGTCAGTTAGTGTTCTATGATGCTCAGTACAACCTCGTTTGTGGCACTGGGAACAATGGATCCATCCTTTCATTGTCCTTCAATTCGTTATTGCTGTTTAGTCGCTAAATCTTGTGCGACTTATGACCCCATAGACTATAGCCTACCAGACTTTTCTGTCTATGGGATTTCCCAGGCAAGAATATTAGAGTGAGTTGTCATTCCCTTATCCAGGGAATTTTTCTGGCACAGGGATCAAAACTGAGTCGCCTGCTTGGCAAGCAGATTCTTTACCACTGAGCCACCAGGGAAGCCTGGTCCTTCAGTTAATAAGTGGTTTCATGTATTAATCAAGAGGAGCTAGATTATCTGGGTCCCTTTCCTACTCTAGCCGTGGACCAGCCATGAACCAGCTGTGTGGTTTGGACAAGTGATTGAACCACCCGGTACTTTATTTGCCTCATGAGTCAAATATATTTCATGATAAGAGAAAAGATCTCACAGATAATGCAGTTTAAAGGAGCTAATATACGCAAGGCATTGAGAACACTTATAGGGAATTCATTCAGACGCACCAGTGTTAGTTCTGGTCTTGGCAGGCATTCTCTCTTCTTTTCTAGGGGGGGCCACACTTTAACCCTTAGGTTCTCACTCTGGTCCTCGGATTTTCTTTTGTTCCATTTTCATAGGCTTTTCTCTCTTTGTCTTTTAGCCCGTGCCATTTTGGACTCCTTTTTCTTAGTCTAACTACTTAACAACCCTATGATGGATCCTCGTTCCCCAACCAGTGATCAAAACCGTGCCCCCTGCAGGGGAAGCATGGATTCCTAACCACAGGACCAACAGGGAAGTCCCACTTTACCTTATTTTCACAAGCAGAATCTGAGTAACCAAGGATGATGAACTCATCTAAGCACCCCAGTGACACAGAGTTCTATTCTGATAATATCATGCTGGCAGAATCCTTTTACCCATAACTCTCAAAAAAAGGGCACTTGCTTCATCCCTAATTTATCCTTCATAGTCTAATGTTCACTTAAAGAATTGCAATCCTTAAACTTTTCAGTGTGTTCTCACAGTCCAGTTCAAAGCATGGATTTCTTTTCTTTGGTGATTGTTAGGATTAAATTTTCTAGGTGTTTATTTCTTTATTTGTAGAGTGAACCAATAATAGTTGTACAGCAGCCTTGTCGTCTTGAGTATATGTCATAATAAAGGAATATGGTAATGCCCTTTCTAAACCTGAAGCTTGCCCACATGCAGAAGTCTCTGGATGGGGAGATGATGAATGGTGGCACAGTCTGTGTGCCCTCAGTCCCTAGAATTCCCAAGAATTCTATTTACTGGGATACAGTGTCAAATAAAGCCTGAAGGTCAAGTGCAAGTGTGATCCAAGATGACTTCCTGGAAAGCTCAGAAAGTGCTGCAGATGAGGCGGGGCTGAGGTGGGGAGCCCAGGTGTGAAACTGATTGCTGCTGGTGGGAAGGATGTGGGTGGGCAGAGACCCAGGGAGGGGATCTTGTGTGGGTTATCTCCACGGATCTAGTACCGTGAGCTCCAGCCAGCACAGTAGTAAATGCCCACATCTTCTTTTTCTACAAAATTTACCGTAAGGGTCGAAGTGAACATTCGAGCATCTTTCTTTGCCTCAATTTTGTTCTTCCCATCTACTTGATTTCGAGCTGCAGTTGTGGTTGAGGTCACATAAACCAGATGCTCCAAAGCCTGATTCCTTTTCTGCCGGTACCAGTAAACAGTTTCTGATTCAAAATTTGTGCTCTCTATCTTGCAGTGTATGTTAATACTTTTCTTTACTTCTGTGGAAAGGGATATCTGGGCCTGCTCCACTTTTGATAACCCAAGTCCAGCTGCAAGTAAAAGAAGAGAATTTCTAATGAACTTCTGGTAATGTAAAGCATATCCAAGAATTTCTTTGCTCATTCATCTAAAGTGAAACGGTCAGGGAGTGACTCACAAGCCCAGAAGGAGAAAAATGTGAATGCTTCCAGTGGTGACATCCTGTCCGCTGGGCTGTGTGCTCAGTGAAGGCAGGAAAGTGGGGACCTGGAGGCTCGATGCCCCAAGTCAGTGGTAAGAGGGCGTGGCTGAATAGGGGGAGGAGAAAGAAGTAGCCAGACTAACGTGTCCTTGGGCTTTTAGTTTGCGTTGCAGGCTCCTCAGACCTGAGTCTCCTGTGTCCTCTGGCCCTTCATGGGCTCTGCTGATCTCAAGATAAAACTAGTGGTTTCTGGAGGATTCTTTGATATGACTGTGAGGGAGCCATGGAGGAGTCTTGATTTCTGTAGAATGAAAATGGTTTCTGTTTGCCCAGGAGCTAGTATTTTTCTCAGCTTAGTATTTTCAAATATTGTGTGTTTAATAAACATCGACTTTTATGGTAGCAAATATTTAATGAGCTTTGTCTATTTGTTAGGCTATTTCTCTAAATGTTTTTCTTCTCACAGCCATCACATAATATTGGTGTTGGTAGTTCTGATTTTATAGATCAAGAAAATGAGGTTCAGAGGAACAATGTGACTCAACAAAACTCACCCAGCTCTTGAACGGGATGTGCTGGGAAAGATATTCATTGAAGTAGTTCAGAGAAACAGGTAAAGATGAAAATAAAAATGCCTGTGATCCATATAGTTGATTCACTTCATTGCATCACTGTTTCTTACCAGTTTTGTGTTAGCAGAAGCTAACACAACATTGTAAAGCACTCATACATCAATAAAATAATTAAATATACCTGTGATCATTTTACCAAGACCAACAACTGCTATCATTATGCTGTCTTAACTTCTAGATTTCTCCCTTGGAATATATAGATATTAACTTGATATTATGAATTATAAATATATTTAAAAGCTTACCAGTTTTGTGTTAGCAGAAGCTAACACAACATTGTAAAGCACTCATACATCAATAAAATAATTAAATATACCTGTGATCATTTTACCAAGACCAACAACTGCTATCATTATGCTGTCTTAACTTCTAGATTTCTCCCTTGGAATATATAGATATTAACTTGATATTATGAATTATAAATATATTTAAAAGCCACTCTATGTCCTATGATTGGAGCATTTATTCTATTTACATTTGAAGTAATTATTGATACATAGACTAAGCGACTGAACCGAACTGATGTACTTATTGCCTTTTCTTTAATAATTGTTTTGTAAGGTTACTCAATGGTTCATTTTTGTTCTTTCCTTCTTCTTTTGCTGTCTTCCTTTTGAATTTAGTAATGTCTTTAGTTGTGTTTGGATTCCTTTCTCTTTCATGTATTATCTTTTATAGATGTTTGGTTTGTGGCTACCGTGAGTTTATATGTTGTAGTCTATATAGAGAATATTTTAAGTTGCTTGTCTCTTAAATCAAACACATTTTAACAACCTTTCATTTTTACTCCACACCCCCTTGTTTACTGTTTCTTACCTGTTTGTGTCCTTTTCTTTTGCATTTCTTCTTATTGTGAATGTAAACAGTTTCACTGCTTTTCACTGTCTCTTAACCTTCCTCATAGCTTTACATGTGCTTGACTTACCACTTTTACTGTATTATTTGCCTTTACCAATGAGATTCTTCCTTTTTTATTTTCATATTTCTAGTTGTGGCCATTTCTTTTCTATGTAGAAATGTTTCTGTATTATTTTTTAAGTTGATTTGGCATCACTGAACTCTTTTATCTTTTCCTTGTCTTTAAAACTTTTGATATCTCCATCATATCTGAATGAAAGTTTTTTCTAGATAGAGTGTTTTTAGTTATAGACTTTTTCCTTTAATTCTTTTACATATATCGTGTCATCCTCTTCTTGCCTGCAGAAATGTCAGCTGAAAGCGTCATGGGTTCAGACACTAATAAACTAGAGGAAGGGTTCCACAATGACGCTTGCCGGCACCAGTTCCCCAGAATGGCCACTGCCAGAGTCTATGTCCCGTGGGTGCACTCCAGTTGCCTCCTGCCTCTCTGGGAGGCTCACCTACATCAGCAGGTGAATCTGACCCAGGCTCCTGTCATGGTTCTGTGGCTGCCCTGTAAGAGCCTGTGTGCAGTCTGTGTAAGTGGGGTGTCTATATCCCACAGACCTCTGACTCTCCCAAAAGTAAGTCCTGCCAGCCTTCAAAGCCAAATATTATGGGGTCTGGTCATTCTAGTGCAAGACTCCACGTCTGGAGAGCCCTGTGTGGGGCTTGGTACTTGTGTTTCTTGGGGAGAATCTCTGCAATTGCTATTTTCCTCCTGTATGTGGGTCACTTATCCTGGCTTATGAGTCTTGTTTATACTGCTCCTTAACCCCTTCTATCCATCTTGCTGTAGTTTCTTCTTTATATCTTTATTTGTAGAAGATCTTTTTTGATAGTCTTTGGGTCTTTCTCATCAACAGTTTCTCTGTAAATGGTTATAATATTGTTGTGCCCAAGGGAGGAAGTGAAAACCCAGGGTTTTCCCTCTCTGCCATCTTCTTTGATCATTCTTTTTAACCTAGACTCGTTTTCATGTCTTAGGACCAGGAAGTTTCATAGAGTTAATTTATTTAAAACCCATTTCTTGTCTACATGATTCTATGAACTTACTACCTCCTAACTAGGAGCACATAAAGGTCAATTTTTATTTATTAAAAGGACACATCCCTATGCAGAATTAGAAAAGGGAATTCTCCTGAGGCTAACATAGTCTGATCCTGTGGGTAAAGGGAGGCTGTCATGGGTTGGGATTCCAAATCTCTAGGCACCTTGAGCAGAGGTCAGTGGTAGAACATATATAGGCTACTACTCTGTGCACGTGTGAAGTGTGGGAGCATCATTGTTGTGTATAATTGATGTATCTCCTCATTTTGACATTGAAAGAAGGCACTAATTATCAATTTAAAATAGTTTCCACTGTTTTAGAATGGTCCCTTGAAGGTTAGTTCTGTCCCTTTGAGTACATTCTTTATCTTTTTTGTTTTTCTCTCATCCTTCCTCTCACCCCGTGGATGGCTTCACTATACACAGGAGTGTGAATTCTTACAGTCATCCTCCCATCCGCCTTGTGTTCTCATTAGCTTCTAGCTCTTTGCCCTACTGGTCTCCGGGATTTGGTCTCTTTCTCTGAATTGGGTGGTGTAAGAAACAGAACTTAACCTACCACTGTTAATACTACATCTTACATTGCTTAAAATTATACAATCTTGTTCAGTTCAGTTCAGTCACTCAGTCGTGTCCGACTCTTTGAGACCCCGTGAATCACAGCATGCCAGGTCTCCCTGTCCGTCACCAACTCCCAGAGTTCACTCAAACTCATGTCAGTGATGCCATCCAGCAATCTCATCCTCTATTGCCCCCTTCTCCTCCTGCCCCCAACCCCTCCCAGCATCAGGGTCTTTTTAAATGAGTCAACTCTTCACATGAGGTGGCCAAAGTATTGGAGTTTCAGCTTTAGCATCAGTCCTTCCAATGAACACCCAGGACTGATCTCCTTTAGGATGGACTGGTTGGATCTTCTTGCAGTCCAAGGGACTCTCAAGAGTCTTCTCCAACACCACATTTCAAAAGCATGAGTTCTTCAGCACTCAGCTTTCTTCATGGTCCAACTCCCACATCCATACATGACCAATGGAAAAACTATAGCCTTGACTAGACGGACCTTTGTTGGCAAAGTAATATCTCTGCTTTTGAATATGCTATCTAGGTTGGTCATAACTTTCCTTCCAAGGAGTAAGTGTCTTTCAATTTCATGGCTGCAGTCACCATCTGCAGTGATTTTGGAGCCCCCAAAAATAAAGTCTGACACTGTTTCCACTGTTTCCCCATCTATTTCCCATGAAGTGATGGGACCAGATGCCATGATCTTCGTTTTCTGAATGTTGAGCTTTAAGCCAACTTTTTTGCTCTCCTCTTTCACTTTCATCAAGAGGCTTTTTAGCTCCTCTTCACTTTCTGCCATAAGGGTGGTGTCATCTGCATATCTGAGGTTACTGATACTTCTCCCAGCAATCTTGATTCCAGCTTGTGCTTCTTCCAG
>SJYT01050507.1:503679-567233 GCA_006410635.1 Cephalophus harveyi | reverse complement strand
TGACCTGCCTCTTGAGAAATCTGTATGCAGGTCAGGAAGCAACAGTTAGAACTGGACCTGGAACAACATACTGGTTCCAAATAGGAAAAGGAGTACGTCAAAGCTGTCTATTGTCACCCTGCTTATTTAACTTCTATGCAGAGTACATCATGAGGAACGCTGGGCTGGAAGAAGCACAAGCTGGAATCAAGATTGCTGGGAGAAATATCAGTAACTTCAGATATGCAGATGACACCACCCTTATGGCAGAAAATTAAGAGGAACTCAAAAGCCTCTTGATGAAAGTGAAAGAGGAGAGTGAAAAAATTGGCTTAAAGCTCAACATTCAGAAAACAAAGATCATGGCATCTGGTCCCATCACTTCATGGGAAATAGATGGGAAACAGTGGAAACCGTGTCAGACTTTATTTTGGGGGGCTCCAGAATCACTGCAGATGGTGATTGCAGCCGTGAAATTAAAAGACTCTTACTCCTTGGAAGGAAAGTTATGACCAACCTAGACAACATATTAAAAAGCAGAAATATTACTTTGCCAACAAAGGTTCATCTAGTCAAGGCTATGGTTTTTCCAATGGTCATCTATGGATGTGAGCGTTGGACTGTGAAGAAAGTTGAGAGCTGAAGAATTGATGCTTTTGAACTGTGGTGTTGGAGAAGACTCTTATGAGTCACTTGAACTGTAAGAAGATCCAACCAGTCCCTTCTAAAGGAGACAAGTCCTGGGTGTTCATTGGAAAGACTGATGCTGAGGCTGAAACTCCAATACTTTGGCCACCTCATGCGAAGAACTGACTCATTTGAAAAGACCCTGATGCTGGGAGGGATTGGGGGCAGGAGGAGAAGGGGACAACCGAGGATGAGATGGCTGGATGGCATCACGGACTCGATGCACATGAGTTTGGGTGACTCCGGGAGTTGGTGATGGACAGGGAGGCCTGGTGTACTGCGATTTATGGGGTCGCAAAGAGTCGGACATACTGAGTGACTGAACTGAACTGACATTGGTTCTATTACTACAGTCACTGTGAATCACCCGCTTCTGGTATAAAAAGAAGTTAAATCAAAATCATCAGATTTCATGTATCCATCTATAGAAAATCCCCATCCACCCATTAGGTAATGCAAACACCTCAATAATAATGGAAATATAGACCTCATTTCAGCAGACAGTAATTGAGCCACTTCTGTCTTCAGTACTGTTCATCGTTATAAAGTACTTTCGGTGTTCTATGAATCAGGCTGATTTGCCTCTGGCTGGTTTGCCTTTGATATGTGTGGCCAGTGTCCTTAGTGAAGCTCACATTGGTCTAAAGAGCAGGAGGAGTAAGTGACTCCTCATATAGACTTGTTTCCTCCTCACCCACATAGGGCTTGTTGGTCCATGAGCAAGCCATTGCTATTCTCACCCGTGTGCACCCTAAATGTACTAGGGACCCATGATTGAAAACTTATATTGAAACTGACTTGAGATGGCTTCTCATGGGATATTCTTTGTATCTAGCTAATCTTTGGATCTCCCTGGTGGCTCAGATGGTAAAGCGTCTGCCTGCCGTGTGGGAGACCCGGGTTCGATCCCTGGGTTGGGAAGATCCGCTGGAGAAGGAAATGGCAACCCACTCCAGTAACCTTGCCTGGAAAACTCCATGGACTGAGGAGCCTGGTGGGCTACAGTCCATGGGGTCGCAAAGAGGCTGACATGACTGAGCAACTTCACAACTTCACAATCTATCTTTAAGCTGTAAGTCAGCCCCACTAGACCAATGTTGTGCTAAGCCCTAGTTACAAAGCCTTGGGGTGTGTGTGTGTTCCTGTACCTATAGATGCTCTAAAGGACCACTATTTTACAGGTGAGGAAATGGACTATAGCAGAGATCCTCCTTTTTCATGGCTGGTAAATGCCAGAGCCCAGGTCAGAGCTAGGTCTCTCTAATACAAGAGACCAAAGTTTTCACCACCTGGCTAGGCCCTTTGTGTAGACAGATAATTGTTTTCTATTGAAAAATCAGAAAACATAAAAGGTATTTGAGAAAACAAACCTAAGATTTATTTATCCTTCAATTCTTTTAACCAGAGTAAATCTACTTTCATCTGTTTTACCTAAGTAAAATCACATTTGAAGAAGACAAAGATCTTATTTGTTTTGTCATGCAAAGCAACACAAATTATAAACCATGAGCTGAGCTAGAAGTTACCAGAATTCCTGAGAGATTTATAACCCGGAGATGTATTAATGTTTAATTTGAAGACTATCATTTCACTGGGGACTGGCAGCCCAGTGGCAGAGAGGGGGTGCCGCAGCAATGCCCTCCAGATCGGCCAGAGCATATGACGCTTTCAGTTTCTGCTGTGCACAGTGCCTGGCTCAGAGTGTCAGCCAAACACTTACTGTGGGACAGGTGGAATCTTCAGGATGAACTACTCCCCATGCGCCAATCCAAAGTAGACTTTGACTTGGACTCAGTATGTCGCAGCATTTATAAGTTTCGTGCAAAATCAAATATCATCATTCCAGGCATGTATTTGATATATTTATCCTTGCAGTCAACCCTGCTTGTGTTTGTTACATTTTAGCCTCCAGGCTGAATAAGTAACATTTAATCTAATATCCACAATTTTAATCAAAGGAGATAAGTGGATCAGAAAAAAAAATGTAATGCCATGCAAATCATACAAAAGAGGTCACACGGATGTCCCTGTGGTCCAGTGGTTAAGGCTCTACACTTTCATTGCAGGGAGTACAGGTCTGATCCTTAATCGGGGAACTAAGATCCCACATTCCATGTAGTGCAGCCAAAAATTAATTAATTAAATTTTAAAAGGAGTCACAGATAGTACGGTGTATATATTTCGGCAGAAAATATAACACTGTGTTGTGGAGGTTGACTCAGATGAATAAACATGGCTGCCCTGGGAAAGCCTGTTGGAGAGCAAGATGATTCCCGAAAACAGGAGCCTGGTTATTTGCAGGTACTTCTTTTTTTAATTTATTTTTTTAACTGAAGGAAAATTGGTTTTCAATGTTGTGATGGTTTTTGCCATACAACAATGCAAATCAGCCATAATTATACATATGTATACATATATAAATACATATATACATTACATATACTGCTGCTGCTGCTAAGTCGCTTCAGTCGTGTCCGACTCTGTGCGACCCCATAGACGGCAGCCCACGAGGCTCCTCTGTCCTTGGGATTCTCCAGGCAAGAATACTGGAGTGGGTTGCCATTTCCTTCTCCAACATTACATATAATATATGTATAATTATATACATGAACCTCCTTCCCCTCCCCCCACCCCACCCCCTCGATCATCACAAAGTATCTGGCTGGGTTCCCTGTGATATACAGCACAAAGCTTCCTCTTTGAGAAAATGTGGGATTTGGCAACTTTGCAGAGTCACCCACATAAAAGTTTACCGAGAAAACTGCACAGATGCATACAGGTGGTAACTGTGGTTTCCTAACTCACGACAGTGAATGAAAACCCAAGGATCATTTATTGAATGGCATGACTCTAATGTCTTCTACTGTGCCCATCCCAGAGGGCACAGTAATAGGTGGCAGAGTCTTGTTCCCGTGCATTGTGAACAGTGAGGGTCGATGTAGAAGTTTCAGGTATCATGTCTGCCTCAAACTTGCTCAACAGAATGCCTGCTTCCCTTTTGACGGTGTTGTTAGAGAAAATGTGTAGCAGGTACTGTATGGCTTAACCAGGTCTTTCTTGACACCAGTATACAAATGTGGTACAAATTGTTACACTGGATACTATGCATTCCAGGTGGGCTGTTTTAGACAACTTTTCAGTACTGGAAATTTAAGGTTGCTCTAGATGACCTGTACAATACACACACACTGGTGGGAGGGGGGTGGGGCGGAAAGAGGAGAGTAAATAAACCAGAAAGTTGAAGTTTTTTTAAGGGACAAAATTTAGAGAATAGTAGTCAAAGGTAATTGGGGGAAAAGAGCAACTTACAAGCCCTGAGGACAATCAGAGTTAACATCTGGAACGGCGACAGCATGTCTGCATTAACAGTGTCGTCCTCCAGGACAGTCTGCGAGCATTGCTGACAATGGTTTAACACCATTAGGGCTTGGCTGAGTCCATCAAGTCAAACTTCCCGCTGGTGCAGGCGAACATGACTCTTGCTTCATTGTGAAGGAGCGTCTTCACGACACATTAGCACATCCTCTCCGTATGAAGACAGTAGTTCAAGGACTTCCATCAAGTAATATCTCTGATTTTGAATATGTTTTCTAGGTTTATCATAGCTTTTCTTGCAAGGAGCAAACATCTTTTAATTTCATGGCTGCAGTCACCATCTGCAGTGATTTTGGAGCCCAAGAAAAGAAAGTCTGTCACTGTTTCCACTGTTTCCCCATCTGTTTGCCATGATGTGATGGGACCGGATGTCGTAATCCTCATTTTTTGAATATTGAGTTTGAAGCCAGTTTTTTCACTCTCCTCTTTCACCTTTATCTAGAGGCTCTTTAGTTCCTCTTCACTTTCTGCCATAAAGGTGGTGTTATCTGTATATCTGAGGTTACTGATATTTCTCCCAGTAATCCTGATTCCTGCTGTGCTTAATCCACCCTGCATTTCACATGATATATACTGCATATAAGTTAAATGAGCAGAGTGACAATATACATTCTTGACGTGCTCTTTCCCCAATTTAGAACCAGTCTGTTGTTCCATGTCCAGTTCTAACTGTTGCTTCTTAATCTGCATATAGGTTTCTCAGGAGGCAGGTCAGATGGTCTAGTATTCCCAACTCTTCAAGAATTTTCCAGAGTTTGTTGTGATCCACACAGACAAAGGTTTTAGTATAGTCAATGAAGCAGAAGTAGATGTTTTTCTGGAATTCTCTTGCTTTTCCTATGATCCAACAGATGTTGGCAATTTGATCTCTGGCTCCTCTGACTTTTCTAAATCCAGCTTGAACATCTGGAAGTTCTTGGTTCACATACTGTTGAAGCCTGGCTTGAAGAATTTTGAGCATTGCTTTGCTAGCGTGTGAGATGAGTGCAATTGTGTGGTAGTTTGAACATTCTTTGGCATGTTAGATGCTAGATACTAGAGAATTAATGATTAAGAAGACAAAGTTACCATCTGTAAGTGGCTCAGCCCCATAGAGAACTGACATGAAAAGGAACAAAGACAATATAATGTAATGAGTGCTGGGTGTATGAAGTGCTTAAAGGATGTGTGAAAGGGAATATCTAATGCTGCCTAGAGTCAAGGAGGCCTTCACAGAGGACAGCATCTATGAGCTGATGGTTGAAAGATGAGGATGACAATGAGGGTGGTGATGGTGGTGGTGGCGGTGGTGGTGATAGCAGCTATTTTATCCCTGCCATGTTTACATAATATCTCACTAAATCTTCACACTAGTCCATCAAGATCCATTTTATCCACATTTTACAAAAGAAATAGTGAGATCTAGGAAGTTAAGAATTTTATCTAATCACACAAGAAATTGGTGAAATGAAAACTACCTACCAAAAACTAAAAATAAATAAACCTACCTATGAAAACATCTGGTTGAACCAAAATCCTGGTTCCAACAATAGCTTCTTATACTAACTATTAAAATACTCTCAGCCTCTCTGCCCAGGGCAAGCAGACAGCAAGCAGAGGGGACCTGTATGACAGCATCCTAATTTCCCTCCAGTGATCCTTGGTTTGGCATAGTCAATAAAGCAGAAGTAGATGTTTTTCTGGAACTCTCTTGCTTTTTCCATGATCCAGCGGATGTTGGCAATTTGATCTCTGGCTCCTCTGCCTTTTCTAAAGCCAGCTTGAACATCAGGGAGTTCACGGTTCACGTATTGCTGAAGCCTGGCTTGGAGGATTTTGAGCATTACTTTACTAGCATGTGAGATGAGTGCAATTGTGTGGTAATTGGAGCATTCTTTTGCATTGCCTTTCTTTGGAATTGGAATGAAACCTGACCTTTTCCAGTCCTGTGGCCACTGCCGAGTTTTCCAAATTTGCTGGCAGATTGAGTGCAGCACTTTCACAGCATCATCTTTCAGGATTTGAAACAGCTCAACTGGGATTCCATCACCTCCACTAGCTTTGTTCGTAGTGATGCTTTCTAAGGCCAACTTGACTTCACATTCCAAGATGTCTGGCTCTAGATTAGTGATCACATCATCATGATTATTCTTATAGTGATCCACACAGTCAAAGGCTTTGGCATAGACAATAAAGCAGAAGTAGATGTTTTTCTGGAACTCTCTTGCTTTTTCCATGATCCAGCGGATGTTGGCAATTTGATCTCTGGCTCCTCTGCCTTTCCTAAAGCCAGCTTGAACATCAGGGAGTTCATGGTTCACGTATTGCTGAAGCCTGGCTTGGAGGATTTTGAGCATTACTTTACTAGCATGTGAGATGAGTGCAACTGTGCGGTAGTTGGAGCATTCTTTGGCATTGCCTTTCTTTGGAATTGGAATGAAAACTGACCTTTTCCAGTCCTGTGGCCACTGCTGAGTTTTCCAAATTTCCTGGCAGATTGAGTGCAGCACTTTCACAGCAGAACTCGGATAGGACTCATTTTTTCCAAACTTGATTCATGAATCTGCCATTAGTTGCAAGACATTATGCTAAGTTCTTTGGGTGTAATAAAGACGCAACAGAAACAGAGTAGGACCCTGTGGTCCTTGTTACCCCAAGTCCTCTGCCTGCCTTTGGCCTGGAAAAACCTCAGCAAAAGAAGAAATTTAATTATGAAAATAAACATGCAGACACAAAGAAAAAGAAAGAAGACCAAATAATAATAGCTTGGTCATTAAGCATAGTCAAGCGCATTTAGTTCCTTCTCAAGGGCTATAGGCAATATTCTGAGCCCTATCCTGTGAGCTCTTACAGAGACTGAAATCCCCAACAGCTGGACAAGTTAACCACCTGATGACCAGACTGTAACTGAATTGACCCTGTAGCTGAAGACTAACTGTACCTAAAACAATCAAGAAGAGGCTGGTCAGATCACTGGTGACTGATTGCAAGATGACAGAGTGACTGCGTTGTTTCGGCACGTAGCCTCCTCGCTCTGTCTATGAAACCTCTTGCTCCCTGATTGTCAGGTGGGGTGGGGAGTTGGCCTTTGGACAGGCATCCTCCCTTCCCACTCCTCACCCGTGTTTGTCAGCATCCAAAACAAAACAAAATTTTCTCTCCACCAACCTTGTTTCTTTATCGGTTTGAAGCAGCGGGACTCCACTTTTGGTTACACAACGATAGAACATCTAACTATGGAGAGCTGTCTAATGGGGAGATGGGGTGACTTAATGCTATGATCTTAATATTTATTCTCTCTTTTCTCCCACTGTCCTTCCCACTCCTCACCCGTGTTTGTCAGCATCCAAAACAAAACAAAATTTTCTCTCCACCAACCTTGTTTCTTTATCGGTTTGAAGCAGTGGGACTCCACTTTTGGTTACACAACGATAGAACATCTAACTATGGAGAGCTGTCTAATGGGGAGATGGGGTGACTTAATGCTATGATCTTAATATTTATTCTCTCTTTTCTCCCACTGCCTTTCACAGAAGAAATTCTCCATAACCCCAGAGAGTTGTCAGGTCAGAGTTGGTGGGGAAAAAAGGAGGATAATCCGGCCTGGGTTCTGCATCACTGGGCTCATCAAGAACTTCTATAACCATCTTCAGTTCATCAGTATGCTTATATCTGCTCAGTTACCCACATACCTACACCGTATGGTGCTTACTGACCACTTCGGGGTCTTAAGACTCCATTCAAGTTTGTTTGCTTCCATTTAAATTTCAGGTTTGTGTCTTCCCTCTTAGCTACTGAACAATATATCTCTACCAGATCCAAGTATCTCTTCTGTGAAACAAGACTTCCCCTCTGTGGATTCCTGAGTTTCCTTTCAGTCTTTTTCTTTCTCTATGCCTTGGGTTAGAGGCATTTCATCTGTTTAGTGTGTTTTTAAGAAATGAAGGGTTTAGTCTCTGGATTCTTTGAAGATTTCATTTTAAAGTGACAGGCTCTGATAGGTTCAGAGGAAAAGAGGTGAAGCTGCTGGACCATACTGAATCCACATGGCTGTCAGCCTTCCCAACTTCCTTGTCAAAGTGAATGACCCAGTAACAGGGCTCTGCTTGGGGCTTGGCTCTCTGGACAGACAGCAGTGTAATCCCACAAACGGTGAGCTGAGGGAAAATGGTCCTTCTCAGGATGGAAGCACCAAAAGGGGATGTTTGGAGAGTCTGACAAGAGACCCTGTGATTCTGTGAGGCTATATTGCTTTGGAAAACATAGAATGACTGCTGGAGTCCAAAAACTGCCACTTGAAGGATATGTGTCCTTGGGCAAGTCATTTTAAATGAGAATAGCGATGCTTACTCTGGATACATTATTCTTCCTGTGCCAGGGACTATGACAGACTGTGTTTAAATAAATACTATCTAAGTCAGTCTTAAGTAACATTTAATTCTTATATCATTTTAATCCTTGTAATAATACTTCAAATTGGTTATATTAAATCACATTTGATGATGAAAGAGTCAGAATCTTTAAGAGTTTCGTCTTCTCAGTGTCATTTAAAAAGAAGGTAATGGAGCCTGGATTCAAACCCAAGTCTAACAAATTACAAAACCCATGCCACCATCTACTCAATAAATAAATAAATATATGTGATTTCTTTTTAAATTATAATATGCAAGAGACCATGAGGAAAATCTCAGAAAGATTCTAGAAATTTAAGAATAGCTTTCACACACCAGTGCACAATGAACTTAAGATACACTTGAGGAACCCACATTCATTAATGCGATGGACCTCAAAAAGTAAAAGAAATTTCTTCTAGCACTTTCGTGTTAATACCTGATGGCCTTTTTAAAAGACTAATTTTCTTAAGGTCATAACAGAAATCACTGACCCATTAAATGATAACAACCTTTTTGAATGTGAAACATTGTACATATCTATCCCTTCTTTGCAAGCATAAAGATGGTGTTATTTATGCCCAATATGCAGATGAAACAGAGGCATAGGGAGGTGAAGTAACCTACTTGAGTTTGCCTGGGGAATAAAAACACACCAAGAATTTGAGCCAAGTCAACCAGTCTCCAGAGCCTGTGCCCGAAACAACCTGCTTGGCAGTTTGTGATTCAGGAATTAATCTCTCTCCTCACTGGACTGTTTCATGTTAATGCAAATTGTGATGTTGCTGTGCATCTGATTTTCTTTCAATTCATGCTTCCTGCTTACAAAGTTCAATAGTTGGATGGATTCACTTATACTAACTTCTAGCGCACCCTCCTGGCCATGAGAGATTTGTCACACAAGTTGGATTCTCCTGCCTTGTAACCCCAGAAAGTGATTAACAGCAAAAGATTCAGTGTCTGAATGAAAGGGCCCTGGAAAGCAGGACAGGAAATTTGTTTTTCCAATTGTATTCCCATGTGCTTGCAAGTGACTCCCCCTTGCAAGCTTCCCATTTCTCCAGCCTTGAAATGAGGGGAGAGGGTGATGTTTTTGGTCTCTTCTGGTTCCAATGATTCGTGATTCTGTGCAGTCCATGGGTCGCAAAGAGTCGGACATGAATGAGCAACTGAACTGAATATTTTATGGTTTTTAAAAACCAAAATGATTATCAACAACATACTTCGTATGCCTGTCTCTGAGAGATATAGTAGTTAACTATGGTTTGGAAAATAGCTTGGCTAGAAACTATCTTCTCACACTTTTTCTCACTTTCAAACCCCTGAGCCCCCCGAGGCTTGTATCGGTGCCTGACTCCAGGGTTTGTTTCTAAATGCAGGAGTGTCCTCCTTCCGGATTTGCTTTCATCACCAGGTAGGAGAGCATTGCCTTGAAGGGGACGTCAATCTCATGACCAGCGCACAATGCCAGGGCCAGCTAGATGTTAATTAGCAGCCAGTGAACACAAATTTTCTCCAAAGAAGGAAAAAAGTCACATTTTCCTCAACCAACAAAGAAAATGAACAAATTGCCTTTGAGTTACCCTGATCTTAATTTACCAGTTGAAGCCACTCTTGAAATTGAGGGGAGACAGGTTGCTGAAAATTAAGCTCAAATATGAGGCTTTGATGGTTTATCCTGGAATTAGCATTCTCTGAGTGCCTCTATGGTATGTATTTTCTGATTGCTTTTTTTCTTATTTTTTAGCTTAGTTCTCATTTGTGTGTGTGTGTGTGTGTGTGATATTTCTCAGTGTATCACACATTAGCACCATTAATTTGTACTAGTCATGTTACTTAGTTTTACATATTTGTTATTTATTTTATTCTTTTTCCTCCCCTTCTTCCCTTATTCGAGTTCCTCCATAAGATGCTCAATCTGTTTGATGACTTCCTTTGAGCTTATGTATCTGTGAAAACTAGAGTATCGTTTATGAAGAATGTATCTTTGCACTGATATAAATGGCACAGCAACCTTACCTGCCTGTGTCAGTACATTTGTCTGCCCACCTGGCTTACTGTTCACAGCTTTCAGCCACTGTGCTGTGTTCAGCCATCTCCCAGTGACTGACGCATCACCTGCTGCCCCCTCCTGGCCACTCCCGGTTTTGCAGTGACTGACAGTGGCTCTCTTATGCCAGTGTCAGTAATTCCACGGGTAACCCCAGGGTTGCTGGTCACAGGAAATATACATACACATGTTCACTACATAACACCAGTGCCATGTTAACTGATGCTTTAATTTTTACCAACCTGTTGGGCTACCAAGCAGGATCTGATTAGTCTACGAGATTATTAGCACTAATCTGATTATTAGGAAGCTGAAGTTTTCTTTTTACGCCTGGTACTTGAGTGTGGCCTTCAGAGCTTTGCCGATTCAAGTCGTTTAGACAGAGCAAAAAGAAGGGTGGCCAGAGAGGGGCAAAGACTCCGTTGTTTCTCACACTTTTTCTCACTTTCAAACCCCTGAGCCCCCCGAGGCTTGTATCGGTGCCTGACTCCAGGGTTTGTTTCTATATGCAGGAGTGTCCTCCTTCCGGGTTTGCTTTCATCACCAGGTAGGAGAGCATTGCCTTGAAGGGGACGTCAACCTCATGACCAGCGCACAATGCCAGGGCCAGCTAGATGTTAATTAGCAGCCAGTGAACACAAATTTTCTCCGAAGAAGGAAAAAAGTCACATTTTCCTCAACCAACAAAGAAAATGAACAAATTGCCTTTGAGTTACCCTGATCTTAATTTACCAGTTGAAGCCACTCTTGAAATTGAGGGGAGACAGGTTGCTGAAAATTAAGCTCAAATATGAGGCTTTGATGGTTTATCCTGGAATTAGCATTCTCTGAGTGCCTCCATGGTATGTATTTTCTGATTGCTTTTTTTCTTATTTTTTAGCTTAGTTCTCATTTGTGTGTGTGTGTGTGATATTTCTCAGTGTATCACACATTAGCACCATTAATTTGTACTAGTCATGTTACTTAGTTTTACATATTTGTTATTTATTTTATTCTTTTTCCTCCCCTTCTTCCCTTATTCGAGTTCCTCCATTTTTCTTATTTTTTAGCTTAGTTCTCATTTGTGTGTGTGTGTGTGATATTTCTCAGTGTATCACACATTAGCACCATTAATTTGTACTAGTCATGTTACTTAGTTTTACATATTTGTTATTTATTTTATTCTTTTTCCTCCCCTTCTTCCCTTATTCGAGTTCCTCCACAAGATGCTCGGTTTGATGACTTCCTTTGAGCTTATGTATCTGTGAAAAATAGAGTATCGTTTATGAAGAATGTATCTTTGCACTGATATAAATGGCACAGCAACCTTACCTGCTTGTGTCAGTACATTTGTCTGCCCACCTGGCTTACTATTCACAGCTTTCAGCCACTGTGCTGTGTTCAGCCATCTCCCAGCGACTGGCGCGTGACCTGCTGCCCCCTCCTGGCCACTCCCGGTTTTGCAGTGACTAACAGTGGCTCTCATGCCAGGGTCAGTAATTCCACGGGTAACCCCAGGGTGGCTGGTCACAGGAAATATACATACACATGTTCACTACATAGCACCAGTGCTATGTTAACTGATGCTTTAATTTTTACCAACCTGTTGGGCTACCAAGCAGGATCTGATTAGTTTACGAGATTATTAGCACTAATCTGATTATTAGGAAGCTGAAGTTTTCTTTTTATGCCTGGTACTTGAGTGTAGCCTTCAGAGCTTTGCCGATTCAAGTCGTTTAGACAGAGCAAAAAGAAGGGTGGCCAGAGAGGGGCAAAGACTCCGTTGGAGCTAAGATGCCAAGGCAATTGTCTGGCCCTGCCATTCGCTGTCTGTGTGACTTTGAAGTTTCTTTATATCACTCACTGTGCCTTCAGAGCTTTGCCGATTCAAGTCGTTTAGACAGAGCAAAAAGAAGGGTGGCCAGAGAGGGGCAAAGACTCCGTTGGAGCTAAGCTGCCAAGGCAATTGTCTGGCCCTGCCATTCGCTGTCTGTGTGACTTTGAAGTTTCTTTATATCACTCACTGTACCTTAGCCTTCTCATTTACAAAAAGAAAAAACAGCAACTACTTCACAGATTAGTGAAGATTAAATGAATTAATATTTGCAGAACACTTAGGAGGGCATCTGGCAAATAACAGATAGGCAATAAATGTTAGCTATTATATAGTACTAGATGTTATATTATACTGTATGTTATTATATAATAATAGTATATTATTATACTTACTATGGATATTTCCAGTGATTTATGAAAATTGTAAATACGATAAAAACATAATTAAGTTATTAAAATTAGATTAGACTATACTGTCACTATTAGTTACTTGTTGATGTGAATGAGTTTATGTGTTCTAGATATTTATTTGAGTTTAAGCTATCACAAATATTTTCAGCAAATCTATCGTCTGTCTACTAATTTTGTCTCAAGAATCTTTCCTTAAATAGATATTTCCAATTTTGTAGTCTTGGGAACTTTGGAACCTTGTTTAAGAAAACTCCCTCTGCAGTCTCTCAAAACCATTCTATAGTTTCTTCTTATACATAAGTTTAGGTTGGGGACTGGAGTTTGTGGATTTTTCTGAATTCATCCATCACTCAGTCTCTCATTCCTTTGCTTGGTGCAATTGTATATAATGTCCTGGAGTGGACTTGGAATACAGAGAACATTGGTAGGTAGTTTATCAGTTAGTGGGAGAAGTAAAGAACTTGATTTATGAATATTGTAAATATAATGATAAAAACATAATTATTAAAATTAGATTAGACTATACTGTCACTATTAGTTACTTGTTGATGTGAATGAGTTTATGTGTTCTAGATATTTCTTTGTGAGTTTAAGTATCACAAATGTTTTCAGCAAATCTATCGTGTGTCTACTAATTTTGTCTCAAGAATCTTTCCTTAAATAGATATTCTCAATTTTGTAGTCTTGGGAACTTTGGAACCTTGTTTAAGAAAACTTCTCCCTCTGCAGTCTCTCAAAACCATTCTATAGTTTCTTCTTACATATAAGTTTAGGTTGGGGGAATGGAGTTTGTGGATTTTTCTGAATTAATCCATCACTCAGTCTCTCGTTCCTTTGCTCGGTGCAATTGTATATATAATGTCCTGGAGTGGACTTGGAATACAGAGAACATTGGTAGGTAGTTTATCAGTTAGTGGGAGAAGTAAAGAACTAAATGACAATCCATTTTACACTAAATTCAATGAGTCAAATGGGTGCAGACAGAGGAGAAGACTGGTGAGAAAGTTTTGTGCAGGAGGTGGGACTCAGACTGTGCTGGGAGGGAAGGGGGCATTACAGAGGCACCACCAGAGCGGGAGGTGTTCCAAGAGGAGGAAGCAATGGGGTGAGCAAGGTGCGGTGTAGAGGTGCAGTGAGAGGACGGGATGGACCAGGGAGGAGGATCCTCAGACAGAAGCAGAAGACAAGCATTGGTGAAGATGTGGAGAGCTCTGAAAGCCAAGCAGAGGCATGGGATTTTGATGTGTTATACAATAGTAATCATCACTTGTGTGTNAGAGCGGGAGGTGTTCCAAGAGGAGGAAGCAATGGGGTGAGCAAGGTGCGGTGTAGAGGTGCAGTGAGAGGACGGGATGGACCAGGGAGGAGGATCCTCAGACAGAAGCAGAAGACAAGCATTGGTGAAGATGTGGAGAGCTCTGAAAGCCAAGCAGAGGCATGGGATTTTGATGTGTTATACAATAGTAATCATCACTTGTGTGTGTGCTGGGAGGCTAGGGGAGGAGGGAGAAGGAGAAGAATGGGAGAGGAGTGCTAATCCTTTGACATCAGTATAGATGAGATGGTCTAGGGATAGACTAGGAAGAAGGGAAGGAAGGAGACAGGAGACGGTGGGATGACAGGCAACCAAACAGTCTTCCTTGGCTGAGATGAGGACCACTCCCAGAAAGGGTCTCTATATGTGCTCAGTTGCATCCGACTCTTTGCCACGCCATTTACTGTAGCCCACCAGGGTGCTTTGTCTGTGGAATTTTCCAGGCAAGAATACCGGAGCCAGTGGTCATTTCCTACTCCAGGGGAATTTTTCTGACCCGGGACAGAACCCACATCTCTTATGCCTCCTGCATTGGCACGAGGGCTCTTTACCACTAGCACCATCTGCCCAGATAGTGTACCAGGGATTAAAGCACAAGGTCACAGGACATTTGAAGGAACCAAAGCAGATGCTTGGAATCTGGCAAATTAATGGCAGAAGTGAGCACCCATGTTTCCAGGCCTGGAACTCTCAAGAAAGGGACCCCTTAGGATTGGGCTGCCTAGAGGTTTCAAGAGCTAAGACCTCGAGGGCAAGATCTTAGTCAACAGGGTCCAGTGCACAGTAACAGACACTTAGCAAGAGCTTGACAGAAGTTTAATGAATAGATGAACATGCGGACTTGGGAGCAGTAATCGAATCCTTGAAGAGAACATCCTCTGGATTTTGGGCACACAGACCTGGGAGGGAGACTGATGCTACCTGCCCCCATCCCACCCCAGCACCCACTAGAAGAAGCAAGAAAAATTAGTAAAGCGACAGAGAAGTAATAGAGAGGTGGGAAAACAGGAAAATGAGTATCTTGGAATCTTACAGAGAGTTTGGAGAAGTTTGGCGGCATTATCGGACGTCAGAGAAATTACCTAGTGGTCACTGGTGGAATTTTGGACAAGGACACTGAGCCTGATGATATTTATTACCAGGGGAGGGCGTGAGGGCATAGACCATAGCCAGGGGTATAAAACAGGAAAATGAGTATCTTGGAATCTTACAGAGAGTTTGGAGAAGTTTGGCGGCATTATCGGACGTCAGAGAAATTACCTAGTGGTCACTGGTGGAATTTTGGACAAGGACACTGAGCCTGATGATATTTATTACCAGGGGAGGGCGTGAGGGCATAGACCATAGCCAGGGGTACATGGGTGCTACAGACCAGGCATCCCTGCTCTGGTTTTTGTGGCATTAAAAGGCATCAGGAGGTGCCTCCCCAGGGCAAAGGGCAGACACACCCATGGGCAGAGGGGAGGGGGAATACGTCCATGACCTGGACCCAACCTATACATAAGGCAACTTGAGTGTTGGATCTGAGACCCCAGGGGACTGGGAATTAGCTAGATTTTAAGAAAACCTTGAAAGCTTCGAGGTACCTGGTCTACCTCTCAATTTGCATAAAATTAAAGGGCATGTCTCAATGACCTTTTCAAGGGTAATCTTAAAGCATTCTTAAATGATAACCAATGAGCCACTTATTATGGATGGCATCTTAAAGCAATCTTATGTGTGCTAAATCGCTTTAGTCCTGCCTGACTCTTTGTGACCACTTGATATGGACTGTAGCCCGCCAGGTTCCTCTGTCCATGGGATTTTCCATGCAAGAATACTGGAGTGGGTTGCCATTTCCTCCTCCAGGGGGTCTTCCTGACCCAGAGATCAAACCCAGCTCCTGTGTCTCCCACATTGCAAGAGGATTCTTTATTGGCTGAGTCATAGGGGAAGCCCAAAGCAATCTTAAATGATAACCACGGAGCCACTTACTATTGCTACGGAATATTAAGCTTATTCTAGCACATTGTATTCAGGAATCTTATATATAAAGTATCAAACCTGTGCTGTGTGCCTTGAGGAAGACTGCTCTGAACAACCAGGGTTCTTCTTGTCCTGACTCTGTGTGATGGGGTTCAAGGATGAATAGAACCACGTGGCTCTGATTTCAGAGTTTGCAAGGAGGTCACTGGTCATAGTCTTCTCCATGCAGCTACCAATATCTGGTGCCTTTTATCTGAGCCCTAAGGTGAGGCTACATCTTCCTGGGAAGACGGTAGTTACACCACCACCCAAGGAAACTGTGTGACCAGCTTATGTCCAAGGTCGGGGCCATGACTTTCATAAGGCCTTTAGTTAGGTTCCAAGTAAAAACCAGAAGGCAGCATGGGCTCCTCTGAATAGAGTAGCAGAGTCCTAGCAAGGCAAATCAGTCTGTTTCCCAGGCTTTGAGGTGTTCGTGCAGTTTGCATGACATAAAGCACAGAGTTTCAGTCATCTTTAAATTCATTGATTTCTTAAAATTTCTGCAGTTTCCCAAAGGTTTTTTTTCAATGGATCACCAGAATGGGTCATGGGGCCATGCTTGGATTTTTCTAAATAGCCTGAGTTTTGGCTTTTTTTTTTTTTTTTTAGGCTTTTTTATGTGGTAAAAAAAAGAGCTCAGAATTCTGAAACTGCATACTCTTTCTGTGGCAGCTTGTGGATGTGGGGTTCTGGCTCACTCAGAAGCTGTCCTGGCTTTGTCAGAAAGAGCTGGCCAAGGTGGAGGCAATGTAACAGCATGGTGCATGGAGCCTTCCCCATCCCAAGGGCCCTAGTGATGCTAAATACTTTTCAAAATCCAAATTGCCAAAGTGCTTAGCCTTGCAAACTATATACATCACTCAATGTATATGTGGTATAAGCAGGAATTCCAGAAAGATATATGTTTAATAAGAACGACAAGCTTCCTTATCTGACTTTTTGAAGATTCTCTGCACTATCTGAAGGCCTGAATCCTACTGGGTCTGTAAGAGAAATCTTAAAAGATGAAGAAGAGACTAGGCCATTTGTGGCGATTCAGATTCGCTGGAAATGAGCCCCTGGAACAATCTTATGTCAAGAATAGCTATTTCTTGGGACTTCCCCAGTTGTCCAGTGATTAAGACCCCACCTTCCAATGCAAGGAATGTGGGTTTAACCCCTGGTCGGGGAACTAAGATCCCATGTGCAAGGTGCAACCAAAAGTTTTTTAAAAATAATAAGCAAAACTTATTTTTAAAATAACAGCTATTTTTCTATTAACACTTAAACATCCACTAAGTGTCCAAGTCGGTAATCCACCATGAGACACAAAATCATGAATTACTAATACACACCAAATTTAAAAGTCAAATAACATGCATTCTTGATCAGCTTATATTGTGTACAATTACAGGGCAGAAAAGAATAAAAGGGTTTTGTTTTCAGAATTCTCTCCTATAAATGTCTAGTGAGTTGACTTTTCTATATCATCTATTTTTGTAGGTACCTCACAAACATAAACATGTCCGAAAGAAAAGTGACCAAAAAATGAGGCTGGTGTGAGAAGAAATTGCTGATTATGGAGGTCGTCAGATCTCTGTGATACACACTCTTTGCAGCCACAGTCGGCACAGGGCCTCCACTGGCAGCTGTTATTTGTGCGGTAGTGATTGCCGGGCAGCAAGGACCTCCAAGTGGCCAGCAATGACTGGGATGAAGGAGTGAGCGGAAGGGAGACGGGCTGCAAAGCACAACCCAGAGGAAGGAGCACATTTCTGCACAAATAACAACTCAATATTGACTGTTGCAAGTCATGCATCCAATGAAACAAGCTTTCCAAAACAAATGACTCATCGGAAGGAATTAAGGTTGTTGCTGGAGATTACCCAAGGTTTATTTGGAATGACACAGCACTGAAAACAGAATCATTACAGATGACTTGTGGATACAGCATACATCACCTATATCTTATTTTCGGACGATCGGTGAAGATGAGTTGCATAAACAGAAAGAGGTGGAAATTAGGACCTTTTGGAAATAGTGTTCTTTGGGGGTTGATTTCAATGCCCCATCAGCTGGCCAATCTCAAAAAGGCAGAAATTAAGACAATCGACCTGCTCATCCCAACTCACCTATCTCCAGCCACAGTGGCCATTCAGAGCGTCAGACTGCTTTCTCCAAAGGGGAGGCACCTCTGACGGGCTATGAGTCATTGCATCCTGAAAAATGCACATTCCCAACACAGATACTGTCGACTCCTTTGGCAATGGGATGGCTGATTTTTGCCCAGAGGCAAAACTGCAACTGTAACGCCAGACAGAATAAGAGCAGTGCATGAATCAATGACGCTTAAGAGACTAAGAGCTACGATGGAAAGGAGAGAGTGCAACTATGTATATGTAGCCTTGTGCATACACATAGATTCAGGAGCGATGGCAACTAGCTTGTGTGACTGTGTGTCCATATATATCTACAGAGAGGGAGGTGTGTTGGGAAAGAACAGTGACAACTTTTGCAGCAGTTTTGTTTTAAACACAGTAAACGTGAAAGGGAGAGCACGTGCTCACACCTGCGTAGGGAAATACGATAATCTCACGTTACAGGGTAATTCATCATGTCTTCAGCAGGGCAGCCACTCAATACCACATACTTGGTGCAGAGAATTTAAGGTTCTGGTCTGGAGGAAGCTATTTTAGAATTGGTGGGAGAGGGTCGAGTACACAAGTCTCCACAGCTTGGACAAAGCACAAACAAACCTGGTAGCAAGAACATGGGAACCAGTGAGGACTTTTCCCTTAATTTACTTTTTGCTTTCTCTGACATTTGTTTGCACACATGCTCCACTGAGACAGCCTTCCAAGCTTTGTCTGGTATAAGTCTGTCAATTGTTAACAGTGTCATAGCAAAAGTGAACTCTTCAGGTTTCCACAAAGGTTTAAAAACCCAGGAATCAGGCTCTTTCTACAATATATTTGGCCCTAATCCAGGCGCCGGGTGAAGTTCTCTGGAAAGAGGCCTTTGTAGGTGGCGAGGTCTCTGAACTGAAGCCAGTCTGATTCCTTCACTCCTACCAGCCAGCCTGCATCCTGCAAGACAAAGACAGGGCTTTTAGAGTCCAACTATAGGAATCCCCTTACATATGAACCTTCAGTTTGCAAACTTTTAAAGATGAGAACGTGTGTTCCATCAGCATCAGGCATGAGTAAAATCGCAGCTTGCCCTCTGTCTCCTACTGCTGACGAGCCTTCAGCTCTACCATCTCCCACCTCCTCTCTCTCCTATAGTCAATAACTCGTTATGCTTGTTCACTCTATGCCAGCACCACTATGCTAGCAGTTATACTGTACTTACTGTACTTTTCAAGGTATCATGCTGTAAGATTTTAAATATTTTCTTTATATTTTGTTTTTTATGTATTATTGTGTGAAAAGTATTATGAATTTATTACACTACAGTACTATACAGCCAATTATGTTAGTCGGGCACCTAGGTTAACTTTGTTGGACTTACAAACAACTTGGATTTAATAATGTGCTCTTGGAATGGAACTTGTTTATAGGTAGGGGATTTCTTGTACTGGAAAAATCTACATTGCCAATGATTAATAAAATAATGGGTTTATCGAGTATTGTGGTCCTGTACAAGGATATCACAGTACCTGTAAACTTGTGTGCTGAGCTCAGGGATAAAGCTTGTCCCTAGTAAGTTGTCAGTTTAAGAAAAATAGAGTAAAATTTGAAATTATTTATTTTATATATATAGTTAATTGAAGGTTAATGTTGCAGATGGTGACTGCAGTCATGAAATTAAAAGACGCTTGCTCCTTGGAAGAAAAGCTATGACAGACCTAAACAGCATATTCAAAAGCAGAGACAATACTTTGCCAACAAAGATCCATGTAGTAAAAGTTATGGTTTTTCCAGTAGTCATGTATGGATATGAGAGTTGGACCATAAAAGAAGGTTGAGCACTGAAGAATTGATGCTTTTGAACTGTGGTGTTGGAGAAGACTCAAGAGTCCCTAGAACTGCAAGGAGATCAAACCAATCAATCCTAAAGGCAATCAATCCTGAATACTTATTGGAGGGACTGATGCTGAAGTGATGCTCCAATACTTTGGCCACCTGATACAAAGAGCCAACTCACTGGAAAAGACTCTGATGCTGGGAAAGACTGAAGGCAGGAGGAGAAAGGGACGACAGAGGACGAAATGGCTGATGGCATCACTGACTCAATGAACATGAGTTTGAGCAAGCTGTGGGAGATGGTGAAGGAGAGGGAAGCCTGGAGTGTTTACAGTCCACGGGGTTGCAAAGAGTTGGACATGACTGAGAGACTGAACAACAACAAATGTATTTAATAGCATAATTTTTTACAAAGTGTAGTTAATTGATGCTAACTGGATTATAACAAATTCTTAAGGAAGAGGAAAGAATTGATTTATACCCAGTGCAAAGAGAGGGGCACCATGTGAAAATATCACACACAGGACCATTTCCTGTCCTGTGGGTCACAGTTAAAGAAAGGCTTAGAGACCCCTGGGTTGGAATATAGTGCTGAGAAGACCATGAGAGGTCTTCTACTTCAGCCTCAACCACTTGCTGATAAGAAAGAACTCTGTCTGCCCACTCACACATGTACCTGAAATCAACCACCATATACAAGACTTAATCAGACACTAACAGCTTTGCCTGGTATCACTGTTGTGTTTTTTGCCACTGTTGTTTTTTGAGTTTATATAAAAGACAGAGCAGTTTGATGTCATGACATTTGTGTTAGAAATAGTCATAGTCTTTGTAAATTATTCCTTATAAACCTTTGTCTATCATATAGGTGTGCCCTCACAAAAATGAAGACAGTTAGCCACAGACAATTTAAAGAACCCGTCTGTGCATGGCCACAGGGTATGGTAGATGAAATGTGAAACTGAGAAACGGAGGCTGACATCTGCCCTCGGCCTTCCGGAGACATGCAGAGTCTACCTGGGGAAAGCTGAGCTGAAGGAACAATTTCAAACATACAGATCATAGGATGTGAAACCAGTGGCAAATGACTGTCTTTATTATGTTAACCAATACAGGGAAAAGATCCCACTTACAATGAAGGATAGCCAGATTTCATCGGAACCAATCCCCAGTATAGTTCAAGTACATCAGATAAAACGAGGTCTCATAAAATTAAATAAAGGAGCTGAATACATTTCCTTTGATATAATCTAAGACCATAAATTGATGCTGCTATACAGACAAGAAATATAAGCATTTAGACAGGCCAATTTTTGATGACAGAAAAAAAAGTAACAGAGAAAAAATGATTTGATAAAATAACTGATAATATCCTAGCTGATGAGGAAAAGTGTCCTCTATAAAATTATGATGTTATATATGTGAAGGACAAAGTTATACTTAGAGTAAAAGATGATAACTAAATATTTTCTAAACCTCTGGTAAATATACAAAAGGTCACATTTTCCCCTCAAATGTCTGCATTTGACTTTATTTACAGTGAGTGAAAAATCCAATGAAGCCAAGTGGAGTCATGGGTCTTAAAATAGTTTCAATAAAGGCAAACATAAAGGGTTGGCATAAACCCATAATCAAGATATATTCCAACTCATAGATTTTGAAATGCAACTTATGAAGTGAAGCATCATAGTTAATATCAATCTTTAGCTGAGAAAAATATAGAAAAGTAAATTTTAAATGCTTAAAATATGTGGCAGACTGAACATTTCCAGTTTTGGTTGTGGCAAAATAGCTGGTATCCAACAAACACTATTGCACACAACACAACTATATTTATAGTTGTAGATACATGTGCATACATAAATGGAACTGTTTTTATATAAAAACGACTGCTACAAAATATGTTTATATATTAGAGAGGTTCCCTGGAGGCTCAGATGGTAAAGAATCTGCCTGTAATGCAGGAGACCTGGGTTTGATCACTGGGTTGAGAAGGTCCCCTGGAGGAGGGCATGGTAACCCACTCCAGTATTCTTGCCTGGAGAATTCTATGGACAGAGGAGCCTAGCGGGCTACAGTCCATAGGATTCCAGAGAGTTGGACATGAGTCAAGTGACTTAGCATGTATATATATCAAGTATGTGAAGGCATTGAAAATGAACAAAAGCAGGCAGACGTTGAAAGTGAACATGTTAGTTGCTCAGCCATGTCTGATTCTTTGCAACCCTATGGACTGCAGCCCACCTGGCTCCTCTGTCCATGGAATTCTCCAGGCAAGAATACTGGAGTGGGTTGCCGTGCCCTTCTTCAGGCAATCTTGCTGACCCAGGGATAGAACTTGGGTCTATTACATTGCAGGCAGATTCTCTACCATTTCTGAGCCACCAGCACAGAAACTGGGGAATATTTAACCCCTGAAACCACACTGGGTTAGAGTTGTTAACAAGGTCTTTCCTGAGGGTTAACCTCAGTCTGTGTGAGGCAGGGCATTCAGAGGATAGAGTTTACGGCTGCCAGAGAAGCTGTACTTTTATGGAGAATATCTTGAAAGAGGGGAGTACAGAGAGGGAACCTCAAATATACAGAAAGCTTCTTTCCTGGAATCCTGAGCTGCAACCCAAACTGTAAATGCATAAGGGCTTCTCTAGGAGCCTGGGGGAAAGGAACGGCAGGAAGGCAACAACAGCTAAGTAGAAATGTCAGCACTGGCAGCGCAGAGGAGGCAGAATTTTAAGTTCAGATCCCACAAAGTGAGTGGGCTTGATAACCCTTCAGGATTTCCATTGAAATCCCAAAGGAGAAAGTCTAAGAGGCAGAGACACATCTCAGGACTAACAACTTAGCCTGAGAGTAAAAAAACTAAAACAAACTTCCATGAATTCAAGGTATTTATCTACTCATTTAAATGCCTGTTAAAAGAAAAAGAAACGATTTTCAGAGGTAGAAGACAGAATTGAGACTCTACAATGCAACATCCACAGTGTCCAGTATCATTTTTTTTTAATTACAGGAAAATATGACCAAAGATAAAAGGCAACAGAAATGTGTCCTGAGATGACCCAGCTTTTGGAATTCACCGTAAGAACTATAAAGCAGCTATTATAAATAGGTTCAAGTACTTAAGCCAAAGTACACTGCTTCCCTGGTGGCTGAGATGTTAAAGAATCCTCCTGCAATGAAGGAGACTCAAGTTCGATCCTGAGGTCAGGAAGATCCCCTGAAGAAGGGAATGGCAACCCTCTCCAACACTCTTGCCTGGAGAATTCTATGGACAGAGGAGACTGGCGGGTTACAGTTCATGGGGCTGCAGAGTCAGACATCGCTGAGCAACTGAGCATTCATGGAGCAACTCAGAAGGTAGAGACATCTTCAGGAAGTCACTGAGCCCACCTGACCCTCAGGAGAAACCAGTAGAGCCTGTGGTACTTTCTGCCCTTATCCTTTACCTGGTCAGCTTCCGAATCTGAGGGCACCACCAACACCACATCACCCCTTTGTAAGGTAAGTTCATCTGAATTTGCTGCCTCGAAATCATGCAGTGTTTCCACCTGCAAAAGATTGTAAAAGAACTGATTCGTTTTAGAAAGAAAAGGAGATATAAAAGCAAAGTCTTTCAGTCAGATTATCAGCAGGCACTCTTAGAAGCATCTCTAAACTGGATAAAAAAAGATGAAGATATGAGTCAAGCCCCAGATGGCAACCCACTGCAGTACTCTTGCCTGGAAAATCCCATGGACAGAGGAGCCTGGCAGGCTACAGTCCACGGAGTCTCAAAGAATCGGACACGACTGAGTGACTTCACTTTCTTTTCTTTTTCCAGGGACTCTAACAACAAAGGAAATCCTAATCTCTGTTTACTTAAAAATATCTGATTTATACAGGCAGACACTGAGGCCATCTGAATGTATTATATATTTAGTAAAGCAATGCCTTTTTCCTAAGCTAAAATTTAGTGCATTAATTAAATTTTAATTTCTCACATTTTTGTTAGAGAGCTCTATTTTATTATCACTGATGCTTTGTTACTATTTGTTTATTTTTTAACCTAAAGATGCCTAGTGAAAAGTTCCTCTGTAAAACAATTAATAATTGGGAAAACCATCGCTTGTATGTTATATGGAAAGTACTACCTAATTAAACCCTGTGATCAATTTCTTAAATAAACTTCCTTCCCTGTCTTACCTTTAAACCATGACAATCTGTTTCCTTTCTCTCTTTTTGTGGTTTTTAATAGAAATATATTTGACATGTAACATTGTATCATTTAAGGTATACACCACGTTAATTTAATACATTTATATATGGTAACATGATGGCCACTGTAGCACCATCCAGCACCTGAGTAAGTTACATAATTATCATTTCTTCTTAGTGGTGGGGGTGAGTTCTAGTCTCTTAGCAGTTTTGATGATAATAACACAACCGAGTCATTCACCATGGATTAGATATCTAGGTCTACTTTGCTGCTGCTGCTGCTATTGCTAAGTTGCTTCAGTCGTGTCCGACTCTGTGCGATCCCATAGACGGCAGCCCACCAGGCTCCCCCGTCCCTGGGATTCTCCAGGCAAGAACACTGGAGTGGGTGGCCATTTCCTTCTCCAATGCATGAAAGTGAAAAGTGAAAGTGAAGTTGCTCAGTCGTGTCTGACTTAGCGATCCCATGGACTGCAGCCTACCAGGCTCCTCCGTCCATGGGAGTTTCCAGGCAAGAGTACTGGAGTGGGATGCCATTGCCTTCTCCAGAATACTGACTACCGGGCCCTTAATGGGACAGCTTTGCTGCCTCCTGTTTTAGGAATCTAGACACATGGGTAGCAGGCTGCAGAAGAGAAGACCCTTCTGCTTCTTCCCTGGAAGGAGGGTCTGAGGAAGTACAGCACTGTGAGTGTTGGCGGAAGGGTGTGTGGGGGTGGATGTGAGTGATACACGAGGATTTACTACCAGCTTAAACATCTGTCTTAGTCCACCACTCTTCTTCCCCCCCCCACTCCTTTTTTAAGAGATTTCCTTAAATTTTGTTTACGGAGAATTTTTAAGAAGCAGGAGAAAGTACTAAAATGGATAACTATTTAATCAAGGCTAGTTTTCTCCTGTGTCCCTGATTTCTTTCCCAGAGCCAAGACTAAACAACTGGCTTTTAAATTTTATCTTTTGTATACAGAAGCATAACATGGAAGAGCTGGAAATGACTGTCTTAGTGCCAAATTCATTTTTTCTGATGAAAACACTGAAGCCCAGATAGTGGGTAAATGCTGTTCCCCAGCTCACAGTGCAGCTACTGAGCAAAGTTAGGGAGGGACCCAGCCAGACCTGGCCTTGCTTGGCATCCCTGCCTCCTTGACTTCATGCCCTTTTCTTAGAACACAGTGGAGCACTGGCTTAGTGGCCACAAGTCTAGTTTTTTCCTCCATATTAATTAATTCATCAATCTATTAAGCCCACCTGTCCCCAAAGGAGGTGGCAAGGTAGCAGCTACTTTCTAAGGAGCAAATAGAAGAAAAGGACAATGACTATTCTACTCAATTCCATCCCTACAAACACACACATATTTAATACTTTTTAAAAGACAAAGAGCTGAATTTGGAAATGCCAAGTCAAATATGCTCATTAGTATTCCAACCATAATCTATTAGGTAGGATCATCTACCTTTAAGCTCCTGGCTTAAGCCCGGGTATTAGGCTTAAGTATGGGGATTCCCTGGTGGCTTAGACAGTAAAGAATCTGCCTGCAATGTGGGAGATGCAGTTTCGATCCTTAGGAAGGGAAGATCCCCTGGAGAAGGGATTGGCTACCCACTCCAGTATTCTTGCCTGGAGAATTCCATGGACAGAGGAGCCTGGTGGGCTGGTCTATGGGGCAACAAAGAGTTGGACATGACTGAGTGACTAACACTTTTATTAAAAAGGTATTTAAACTGGGCTTTTTGATAAGGACCCTTCCATTGATGAAGACTAAATAGTCATTTGATGGCCTCTCTGAGAAAAACTTTCCCTCCATCATTTGTTTCCTTATCACGCTGCTGCTGCTAAGTCGTTTCAGTTGTGTCCGACTCTGTGTGACCCCATAGACGGCAGCCCACCAGGCTCCCCCATCCCTGGGATTCTCCAGGCAAGAACACTGGAGTGGGTTGCCATTCCCTTCTCCAATGCAGGAAAGTGAAAAGGGAAAGCGAAGTCACTCAGTCGTGTCCGACTCTTCGCGACCCCATGGACTGCAGACTACCAGGCTCTTCCGTCCGTGGGATTTTCCAGGCAAGAGTACTGGAGTGGGGTGCCATTGCCTTCTCCCATATCTGAATAGTTTACAACAAAAGAGCAAAGAACATAAAATAAAGAATAGCCTGTTTAATAAACGGTACAGCAGAAACATGCCACATGCATGCAGGGTGCCATTGCCTTCTCCCTTCCTTATCATAGAAGCCAATTAACATATTTATTCACTTTTAAAATATTTATGGACTCCTTACTTTGTGCCAGGCAACTGCAGCAAGGTGTTTCCTGCCCTCCAGCAAGGAGCAGATAAGCACACGGATGATTTCAAGCCCTGGGCTCTAGGGGGAGCTTGAGGGGACACTTGGGTGGAAAAAATCACCCCACTCACTACCAAGGGGCATATCATTTACCTTGTGGTTGAACTTTCTTTAATTGCCGGTTGTTAAAATATAGAAGATATGACTGTGCTTCTTGCAGCCCAGCAGCATGGCAATCTTACCATGTTATAATGTGATGTGAGGATGAAGGCAAAAGCAATACAGTAACAAAAACAATAAATGCATATGGCAAAAAGAATGAAAATCAGACAACCAAGTCTGCACAAAAGGGCTTCAAAGCAAAGGAAAGGCAAACAGTCACCAGATTAAAAAGTAAGAAATGTTAAGGGACTGGAAACCCATTTCTCCTTTTTAAAAGAGACTCAGCTTTAACTGAAGCAAAATTGTAAAGCAGATCATAGAGAACTGAAAACATATTTAATAGTCAGTGTGGCATGTGGCATCTGAAGTGTATCCGTTTGTGTAGACAAGACCACCAAATTTACAAGCTTTGAAACTAAACAATGAACTTTGTGTGCCAAGTTGCTTCAGTCCTGCCCAACTCTTTACGACCCTCTGGACTGCAGCCTGCCAGGCTCCTCTGTCCATGGGATGTCCCAGGCAAGAATACTGCAGTGGGTTGCCAGTTCCTTCTCCAAAACAATGAACTGTGGTTAACTGCAAATCAAACTAAAGCAGAGTCCTCAAGTAAGACAAGACTAAATTTAATTACACTGTGCTCTCCATCAAAGGTGACAGATTTTACTACTGTATTTTCCTGACACTGAATAAAGTAAGAAAAAAAACGAGCAAAATAAAAGTTAGAACCTTGTAGAGGAAGCCGGGAGGCACTTCCTGGAAGGTCTCGCTTGCAGAGGGAGCGGAAGGTGCAGGCTGGGAGGCCCTGGCCGCCTTCTGCTCCTCCGAGGCCAGCTCTGGCATCTCACTGGTGGGGCCCGGAAGAGCCGTGTCATCAGTCGCCTCCTTGTACTCTGCATCCATGGTTCCTTCATGTTCTCCCTCCCCTTCATTGTTGGAGGCGGGCTGTATGACAACAGAAGGGATGACCTTCTCCTGGGGGGAGAAAAATATGGTGCTGTGGGCAAGGGATAGGAAAGAAGGCTTCTGTACTCTCCAGGAGTTTCCTCTAGCCCATCCCACCCACGTGGTTCCACTTTCCCCACATCTCCCATCCAGCTAAACGTCTGCCCTTCACCCAACTTTTTGGTCTCAAACTCTTCCACCTGGCAAAACATTCCTCCCAGCATGGCCTCCTTTTTCTGTCTCCTGAGACAGAAACCTTTAGTGGGACCAATTTGTGGATCCTCGAACAGCCAGGCAGTTAGGTAAGACAGGTTTTTCAGGAAGTGGGGAAGTGGGCTAGCAGATTTTCGGGAGAGAGGTGAATCGTGATGGGAGGATGGGTATAATCCTGACAGCGAATGTAGCCAGATGCTAAGGATGCTCTCCTTTTCACAGTGGTCCATTCTTGTCCCACTGAATAGTAACCCTCACTTGAAACTGACATTTAACTGCCTGTGATTGCTTTTCTCCTGGAAACCCTATTGTTAGTAAAGATCTGGCCCCTGTTTGGAGATGTCCTTTGCTTGTTGGTGATCATCAGAGCTCACACTGCAGTGATAACTTGAGCGATGACAATTCCCACCAACTGCTCTAAGTACTGTGCTGTCTGGGGGAAAAGCAGAACCAAAGGATCAAGACCTGTTTTATTCTTTAACAAAGATGAGCAGGGAAGGGAATTTTACTAGGTATATTGGAAGTCTGGAGATCAAGTTCTATATATCCTCAGATATCAGTGAACATAGATAGGTACCTCCATTCTTCAATTTGGGGAAAATAATACATTCTCTCAATAAGCATATTGTCATACATACAGAAATATGCCTGGCATTGTGACAAGACAATCTATGGAAAAATATAGAATATACTTTTGAGTTATTTCTCTAAGTAGTACCTCTGCCAGCTGTTTGAACAGGATCATTTAGGTTCAAGCATTAAGGAACTCTGGAAAGATTTCTGGAAATTTACTATAAGTGAAATAATCAGGAAAAAGCAAAACCTCACATTAAACCAACTCTTCACTATTTCTACTTAGAATTCAGAGGAGCAAGAACATGGGGTTTAGAAGAGCCGTCCTTGCTGTGGCCTCTGGGTTTGAGGCCACACATTAGGAATATCTGTATGTGTTGCCTTCGTGTTTCTGGGGTAACTCCAACTTCATGTCATATTAATGATCCATTACCCCCAACGTAGGGATGGGCTTTTGGTAAAAGGAGCCTAATGGAGAGTTTAAGGCACTCTAATATGCCAAAGCCTTTGACTGTGTGGATCACAATAAACTGTGGAAAATTCTGAAAGAGACAGGAATACCAGACCACCTGACCTGCCTCTTGAGAAACCTGTATGTAGGTCAGGAAGCAACAGTTAGAACTGCACATGGAACAACAGATGGGTTCCAAACAGGAAAAGGAGTACATCAAGGCTGTATATTGTCACCCTGCTTATTTAACTTATACGCAGAGTATATCATGAGAAATGCTGGGCTGGAGGAAGCACAAGCTAGAATCAAGATTGCCAGGAGAAATATCAACAACCTCAGATAGGCAAATGACACCACCCTTATGGCAGAAAGTGAAGAACAACTAAAGAGCCTCTTGATAAAAGTGAAAGAGGAGAGTGAAAAAGTTGGCTTAAAGCTCAACATTCAGAAAACTAAGATCATGGCATCCGGTCCCATCACTTCATGGGAAATACATGGGGAAACAGTGGAAACAGTGGCAGACTTTATTTTTCTGGGCTCCAAAATCACTGCAGATGGTGACTGCAGCCATGAAATTAAAAGATACTTACTCCTTGGAAGGAAAGGTATGACCAACCTAGACAGCATATTAAAGAGCAGAGACATTACTTTGCCAACAAAGATCCATCTAGTTAAAGCTATGGTTTTTCCAGTGGTCATGTATGGATGTGAGAATTGGACTATAAAGAAAGCTGAGCACCAAAGAATTGATGCTTCTGAACTGTGGTGTTGGAGAAGATTCTTGAGAGTCCCTTGGACTGCAAGGAGATCCAACCAGTCCATTCTAAAGGAAATCAGTCCTGAATGTTCATTAGAAGGACTGATGCTGAAGCTAAAACTCCAATACTCTGGTCACCTGATGCGAAGAGCTGACTCATTTGAAAAGACCCTGATGTTGGGAAAGATTGACGATGGGAGGAGAAGGGGATGACAGAGGATGAGATGGTTGGATGGCATCACCGACTCAATGGACATGAGTTTGATGTCCAAGCTCTGGGAGTTGGTGATGGACAGGGAGGCCTGGCGTGCTGCGGTCCATGGGGTTGCAAAGCGTCAGACACAACTGAGCGACTGAACTGAACTGAATAATAAAGAGTAATACTAGTAATATGACTTAACTACTAATACTGGCTTCCCTCCATGTGCTTGGCACCCAGCTGAGGACTCTGGCTCTCATCTCACCTAATCCACCCAACAAGCCTATTGTTCTATCAAATTCTCTTCCTCCTCCCTCCCTCCATTCACATCCTTTTCCTCATCTGTGCTTCATTCTTATTCTCCATCACTTAATACCGTGGTTTCCCTTGCCCCTCTCTGTGCTTAAGCCCAGTCGACTCGAGCAAGGGGAGCCATGTGGAGCTTCACGATGCTGAGATCACTCTTTCTGAGAATCAGATATGTCGTTCTGGTGGAGTGGGAGCCACAGAATGGCTACATACCATCCATTACTCCACATCCAAAAGAGGTATCACCATTAGCCAGCAGACGGTTCCAGTGGCCACCATCTCCCTAGAAACTCCATTTACTAGGACATGTACCTGAGTGGCCGCTGCTTCTGTTTCTTCCAGTTGAGATCTGTCACCATCTATGGCCTCTGTGGCTTCAGTGTCAGTCTTGGCCTCCTCTAAACTTGCTCCTGCTCCAGCAGGAAGAGCCGCCTTCTCTGTCTCTGCTTCCTCCACCGGGACCCCCTCGGCTGCTGGCACCAAGGTCCCAGCCGTCACATCAGCCTCCATTCCAGGGATGATCTGTAAACCAAACAGGCCTCAGTAAGAGTCAGACTCAGCCTTGTCATGTCTCCCCCCTCTTCTGAGGCCATCAGACTTCAGGCTTTCTTTGTCATGTCCCAAAGCCCAGTATTCAGGTACAGCAGAGTCTGCCATCTGCTCCAAGTTCTGACTCCTCTGCCTCCTGGGCCCCCAATGATGCTACATTCCTCAGCTTTCCTTGCAGGTGGGTGTAGCAAATGGAATGTGAATGGAAGTGACATGTGCCACTTTTGAAACCTGGCTTTTAAGGTGTACACAGTCCCCTCCACTGCTGCTGCTGCTGCTGCTAAGTCACTTCAGTCATGTCCGACTCTGTGTGACCCCATAGACGGCAGACCACCAGGCTCCCCCGTCCCTGGGATTCTTCAGGCAAGAACACTGGAGTGGGTTGCCATTTCCTTCTCCAATGCATGAAAGTGAAAAGTGAAAGAGAAGTTGCTCAGTCGTGTCCGATTTTTAGCGACCCCATAGACTGCAGCGTACCAGGCTCCTCTGTCTATGGGATTTGCCAGGCAAGAGTACTGGAGTGGATTGCCATTGCCTTCTCCGCTGATATATATATATATACACATATATAACTGAATCACTTTGCTGTACACCTGAAACTAACACAATCGTGAACTACCAGGCACCCCCGTCCCTGGGATTCTCCAGGCAAGAACACTGGAGTGGGTTGCCATTTCCTTCTCCAATGCATGAAAGTGAAAAGTGAAAGTGAAGTCACTCAGTCGTGTCCGACTCTTCGCAACCCCATGGACTGCAGCCTACCAGGCTCCTCCGTCCTTGGGATTTTCCAGGCAAGAGCACTGGAGCGGGTTGCCATTGCCTTTTCTGAGTCCCCTCCACAAGCTCTTTCTACTCCTTGTTGGCTGAAAGAAGATGATAGCAATATTGCAAAGGATATCTGAGTGACAAAAATGGAAGGGGCCCAGGCCCAATACTACCTGGACCACAGAAGAAAGCCACTGACAAGCATCCTTATCACACACAGTCAGAATTTTATAAACTGCATTTAAAAATATAAACTTTCAAATCTGCATGGAGAAGGTCCTGTAAGCCAAATTACATTCATTAAAAAAAAAATAGCAAGTTTCTCAATGAGACCTCTTGAGAAGGAAGGGAGAATCATTTTTGTCATCAAATATATATGATAATTCAAATTAAATCAGATTTAGGGTCCTTTACCAGGAAACACAAAATAGAAAAAAATGAGAATCTTGTTTCTAAGGTTGGAATGTAGTCGGAAGAGCTTTAGGTAGTACATAAAACTTGGAATGATGAAATAAAGTACAACCAGAAATTTTAGTTTTGAACAGATTGGCTATGGAGTCCAAGTCTTTACAAGACTCTCATATCAGTTTGCAGACTTGACTTGAGAGATTCAAATCAGAAAGACTGAGAAAAAGGAGCAGTGTAGACTGACAGTATATAATACACTCAGGAAGCATCTTTCAAAAACTGATCTTGCTAGCTGATGTGATTAGCATTAGTCATTCTTTTTCCTTATTGAATAAACTCTACCCAGTTTGTCCTATTAAGTTAGGAAAGCTTTCATGATGCAGATACTTTAACTGTTGAACCCAGAATACTGAAAAGGGCAATAGAATATTCCAGGATTTCCAGAATACTGAAAAGGGCAATGACACTGCCTGCTGAACGGGCCTCAGAAATGGGAGATGGAGATTCTGAGCCACACACCTGTGGTCATAGCGGGGCATTTAAAAAACCTCCTTCTGACTCAAAAGTACTTTTATTTATAAAAAGAACCCATTGTAATATACACCGTGTGTGTGTGTGTGTGTGTGTGTATGTGTTAAGTCATTCAGTTGTGTCCGACTCTTTGCGACCCCATGGACTGTAGCCCCACCAGGCTCCTCAGTCCATGGGATTCTCCAGGCAAGAATACTGGAGTGGGATGCCATTCTCTTCTCCAAATACACACTCTACTAAATAGAAAATAGATAACCAACAAGGACCTACTGTATAGCACAGAACTATACTCAGTATCTTGTAATAATCTAGAAGGGAAAAGAATCTGAAAGAGAATACTGCTAAGTCGCTTCAGTCGTGTCTGACTCTGTGTGACCTGAGACGGCAGCCCACCAGGCTTCCCTGTCCCTGGGATTCTCCAGGCAAGAACACTGGAGTGGGTTGCCATTTCCTTCTCCAATGCATGAAAGTGAAAAGTGAAAGAGAAGTTGCTCAGTCGTGTCCGATTTTTAGCGACCCCATAGACTGCAGCGTACCAGGCTCCTCTGTCTATGGGATTTGCCAGGCAAGAGTACTGGAGTGGATTGCCATTGCCTTCTCCGCTGATATATATATATATATATATATATATACACATATATAACTGAATCACTTTGCTGTACACCTGAAACTAACACAATCGTGAACCAACCATACTGCAGTAAAAAAAAATAATATAAAATTAACCTGTTGCTGAATATATTTTCTACATTTTACTTTAGAAATGAAAAATAATGCTAGCAGTGTAGTATTTGTTATATGGACAAGTATCACTCATATTCTTAGAAGCTATTTCCTTCTCTTAGGAGAAAATCCCATGGACGGAGGAGCCTGGAAGGCTGCAGGCCATGGGTGGCTGAGGGTCGGACACGACTGAGCAACTTCACCTTCACTTTTCACTTTCATCCATTGGAGAAGGGAATGGCAACCCACTCCAGTGTTCTTGCCTGGAGAATCCCAGGGACAGGGGGAGCCTGATGGGCTGCCGTCTATGGGGTCGCACAGAGTCGGACACGACTGAAGTGACTTAGCAGCAGCAGCAGGAGAATTTCCTATTATCAGAATCTGATATCCGATTTGATACCCTATTATCTCCACAAAGTATGCATTGATTTAAAACACAGTCACTGGCCATGACACAGAATGTAATTTTTTTCCCTACTCTGTCATTAAGTACATGAGTTCAGAAAAACAACCCTTTTACATGATACTTATTTAAGGTTCATTATAATTGGGGTCGCTACGAGTCGGACATGACTGAGCGATTTCCCTTTCACTTTTCACTTTCATGCATTGGAGAAGGAAATGGCAACCCACTCCAGTGTTCTTGCCTGGAGAATCCCAGGGATGGGGGAGCCTAGTGGGCTGCCATCTATGGGGTCGCACAGAGTCGGACACGACTGAAGCGACTTAGCAGCAGCAGCAGCAGCAGCAGCATAAACACTGATAATTACTTAAGTGGGGTATGAGGTACAGGGGGATTTATATTTAGGTGAATGACTGAAAACTCCCATAATAAAAGGTTAACTTAAAATTTTAAAAGAATTATATCTCCTGTTTTACATAAACATAGATCTTTTATATATGTTATTGGTGCCACTGTTAAAAGAGTACTGCTCAGAATATAACTTAGGAGGCCATCTTAATTTCAAGAAGAGTGATAAACAAGGGCTCTTAGCTTTGCTGTTGGAGAAACCAACAAGCTCTCTCCAGGATCCTAAGAAACTACACACAAACTATGCATAAACACACTGTGCATACAATGGACTTAGGGGTCCAAATGTAGAAGGCAAGTTGTGTCGTCATCATTCTAAGTTACATATACTTTCCATCTGTCTGAAAAAATGACACCTATGGAGTGATCACCCCCCTGGTTTCAACAGCTTCAGGCCAGACAGACTCTGTATCACGCAGACAGCAAGGGCAAGCTGAGTGGTGACCACCACACACACACTCAGACGTTCTATTACAGACCAGAAAACAGACATCATGTTACGTGACAGGCTGCTCCCCCAAGCGATTACACAGAAAACCTTCCTTACATACATGTTCCAACCACATACTATTAGTAACTGGATTTTACTCTCAACTGAATCGATGTATCTCCTGAAGAGAATTGATTTCTGTGAAGTATGGAATGGTGCGGCCAAAAGTAATCTTTTAACTCTACACAAATAAGATTTTAATTATGAGTTCCTGATTTATCTCTACAGCTGTATATAACTATCAGTTTGGTTGTATCCGATCTTACTAGTGCAGGATATATATACTTTTCCTTTGCTAATAATTTTAACAAGCATCCTCATCGACTGGATCTGATTTAGGCCTGAGACGGTGGCTGCAGTGACGCCGGCCACCAGCAGGTGGAGACCAAGGGCTCTGTTTGCCTGCTCTGATGCTCCGACCTCAAAAGTCGATTTCTGTGAAGTATGGAATGGTGTGGCCAAAAGTAATCTTTTAACTCTACACAAATAAGATTTTAATAATGAGTTCCTGATTTATCTCTACAGCTGTATATAACTATCAGCTTGGTTGTATCCGATCTTACTAGTGCAGGATATAACTTTCCTTTGCTAATAATTTTAACAAGCATCCTCATCGACTGGATCTGATTTAGGCCTGAGAGGGTGGCTGCAGTGACGCCGGCCACCAGCAGGTGGAGACCAAGGGCTCTGTTTGCCTGCTCTGATGCTCCGACCTCAAAAGAGCAAAGCTCAAATATGTCACCAATTTACCTGACCCCTATCACAAAAAAGGGATGGAGCATATAGAAAATCGTTGATAAGAATGATGGAAAATAAAAATCACCTAAATACTAAAAGTACCAATGATAATAAAGACAAGGTGCCAAGGAAATGGCACTCTGGCTGCAGAGCATGCGTGTGCTGTCGCCTCAGTCAACTCTGACTCTTTGTGACCCCACGGACTTCAGCCCACCAGGCTCCTCCGCCCATGGGAGTATCCCTCCTCCCTGCCCTCCTCCAGGACATCTTCACAACCCAGGAATCAAACCAATGTCTCTTAAGTCTGCTGCATTAGCAGGCAGGTCCTTTACCACTAGCGCTACCAGGGAAGCTCTTGACTATACAGGGGAAAAGTTAAACACTTTGAGTGACGTACTTTAAAAACGGAAGAAATGGTCACTCTTCCAGCCTTCTCTGAGTCCATTAGAAGTGAATTTCTATTTCCCTAGCTGAAATTAGTATTCTGATTTTAGAAACCTTGAGAACATTACCAGGTTTCCCTGGTGGCTCTAATGGCAAAGAATCCTCCTGCAATGTGGGAGACCTGGGCTCGACCTTGGGGTTGGGAAGATGCCCTGGAAAGGGCATGGCAACCCGCTCCTATTCTTGCCTGGAGAATCCCCATGGACAGAGGAGCCTGGCAGGATACAGTCCCTGGGGTTGCAAAGAGTCAGACAGGACTGAGCGACTAAGCACAGCACAGCAGTGGTGACCCAGCGGTACAGAATCTGCCAGCAATGCAGGAGACGCAGGAGACTTGGGTTTGATCCCTGGGTCAGGAAGATTGCCGGGAGGAGGGCATGGCAACCCACTCTAGTATTCTTGCCTGGAGAATTCCATGGACAGAGAAGCCTGGCGGACTACAGTCCATAGGGTTGCAAAGAGTCTGACACAACTGAAGTGACTGAGCATGCATACATGCAGAAATATTACCAAAAGAGAGGACTGTCTCCACCTGTGTTCCCTTGCATCTTTCTGCCTCTGTCCGACATTGCTCTGAAAATCAAGGATGCTCTGATCCTCACCTTATGTCTGGAATCTGCCCCATAGTTTCTGCTCTTACAGAAATATTTCCAGTGCCTATTTACTGGCAGTAATAATAGATAACATAAAGATATAGTGGAAATAGAATCCATTTGCTCAAATTCAGTGTTTGCTCCAGATAAATCAAGAACAGATTAAAAAGGTATTCAGGGAGAGTTATCCCTCTTTTATGATTATTTTTATACATTCCAATTTGTTAGGTAATATAGTTTTAGACTCTAAATTTAGTTTTTTCTAGACTCTGCTTGCTATCACAGATGTTAAACCTGCAACCACAATGACTAGTGACTGCTTCTGGATATTTTTTAAGTGCCTTTTCTGTTGTTGTTGCTGCTGTTGTTTTTAAGGGAGACCAGAGGGCTGAAACTACTGAAAGTATTTCAAGCCTTTGATATTCAACATTATCAAATTTTTTTCTCTTCACATTTTAAGAGAAACACTAGTACCTTATCTGCAGCCAAAATTATACTACCTTGGTATACTATTTTGGTTGGCCTAATCGAT
Organism: Cephalophus harveyi; assembly: GCA_006410635.1. Taxonomy (NCBI): domain Eukaryota; kingdom Metazoa; phylum Chordata; class Mammalia; order Artiodactyla; family Bovidae; genus Cephalophus; species Cephalophus harveyi. The sequence goes on along the minus strand of SJYT01050507.1, from coordinate 530,620 downwards.
TTATGGTGGAAGGCATCCAAAGCAAAAACAGGTTAAAATTAGTTCTCCCTGTCCACAGGTTGTTTACTGTATCTACAAGTTCTGTGCAGGACAAGCACCCTAGAAACAATTTGCACATTAATCACAGAAGTCACAGAGACCCACATGGGACCTTCTCTGAGGTGAGCATTTCTCAGTTTACCATACTGTACAGATCTTACTGCCTTTCCATCATCTGCATCAACAATCCTCTTGGTGGAAATCTATATGTGTTGGTATTCGTGACAGTCTTTTCAAACACCTACTGGCCTTAGCGAGATTTTCTAGAAGTAGAGTGACATGAATGCAGTGCAACAATGGTACCCGTATCCTGCAAAGCAGGGGAGCACCAGGGGTGACAGAAACTAGCCAGGCCCTCTGGTTGCTGGTGCTCTTCTTAGAAGCAGATCAACAAGGATGAGAATAAAGACAAGTAAGAGCCCTGATCGGCTGCAGAGGAATTTGTAACCTGTGGGCTTTGTGTAATTTATTGATTTATTCACTGTTTTCTTGTCAGTATTTGCTCTGAACAATGCCTGAAATATATTTCTTAATGATAAGTAAAGAATGTAAGAAATATATATATTTTTAATTTGATTATACTAAAATCAGAGTAGCCATCTTCCTGACCTTTGCTCTTGGCAGAGCCTCTGATAGTTTCAGTACATGCACATTCTGTAGCCTGTGGGGGAAACTGACATTTACTGTGACTCTACAGTTTTCCAGGCACCATCCCAGGTGTTTTACATCTATCGTATATTATTTGTCCAACAGCCCTATTAGATATAGTCCCACTTTCTACACAAATCAGCTCATACCTAAGAGCTGAAGTAAGTCAAGAAGTCAGTAAACTAGGATTGGGACAATCTACTCTAAATTTTGTGTTTCTTCACACCAACCAGCGCTCAAGTAGACAATGAACCTCTCAAATTAGAGTTCCACTGTAATGCCAAGACCTGGCGCCTCCACAGACCCATGACTTCCTACTGTCAACTCCAAACAAGCAATGTTTGCTGAAGAATTTGAGTGTGTTCTTACAGCCAGTGCATTCACTTACACTCTAGGAATGCTGTCTTTAAGATGAGATCTGGGGGTGTGGGGTGGAAGAGAGGTCCAAGGCAGGGGGATAGGGAGTACATTTCTGCTGTACAATCATTTCAATGTACAGCAGAAACTAATATAACATTGTAAAGCCATTATACTCTGTTAAAAAATAAGTAAAACAAACAAAAAGATGAGATTCATAGCTTCAAAATCAATTTGCAGACATGATCTGGGTACCTAAGCATCCATGTCATAAAACCCCTCATAATCTGATACAAATCATATGGTAAAAAGCTATTGAGAAGAAGTTGGTTAGGTAGAATTTCTCATCATTATTTTTGCCAATATTCCTGAAAATTTCTATTGTTTAGAAATATATGGACAGAATGAGAAAGTGGAAAAGAAGATCATCCTGGTTTTTTCCAGTGCACTGCAGAATTATAACTGAAAACACAGAAACGGGGCACTTGGGCAGGCCTAGCTATGTTCACAAGTTAAACATTGATATGATTCCAAAGCTGGAAGGATCAGAGGGCTCATCTAGGAAAGGTGGATTATCTTCCCAAACAAAAGTAAATCCTGTGCATTGCACATTCACAGATGGGGATATGAGCAGGTACAGCAAGCCCCCTACATGCCCCGTGTTCTCATTTGACAAGTGAGGAAATATGATGGAGGGCGAGTAGCCCTGGAGATGGAGCTAGAGACTCAAGTTTTAGTTCTGACTCTCCCGCTGATAAACACTAGAGCTGGAGTGACCCCTGAGTCCCTTTGGGAAGTAACGAAGGGAGATGGATCCCACAGTGTGGATCCTGGCTGCAGGCTGCCCTTGCCTTCTTCTGGATCCAAACTGAGCTCTTGACTGGTCTGAAAATATAAGCGTGCTATGAAAATACAGGATTTCCTTAAGGATCCATCTTAAAGAAAAGCTTAAGAGGCAACTAGAGAAGAGAAAATCCCTGTCCTAAGACACAGCCTGGTGGAGAGTACCCCTTTTCACATAAACTACACTTAGAAAACAGCAGTGGCTTTCCTGATGGTCCAATAGCTAAGACGCTGTGCTCCCAGTGCAGGGAGCCCAGGTTCAATCCCTGGTCAGGGAACTAGATCCCACATACTACAACTTAAAGAGTTTGCATGCTGCAACTAAGACTTGGCTCAGTCAAATAAATACTAAAAAATAACCCAAAAGACAAAATGGCAAGTGACAATTTCCCTTCAGTACAACTGTAGTATGAGCTCTCCCAGGGAACACCTCACCACCACTGGTGTTCCCTTCCTTTGTAGTGCCTGGTATTACTAACTTTATTTGCTACTCTCTGCATTTTCCCTGCTGGCTCAGATGGTAAAGAATCCGCCTGCAATGCAAGAGACCTGGGTTCAATCCTGGGTTGGGAAGATTCCCTGGAGAAGGGAATGGCAACACACTTCAGTATTCTTGCCTGGAGAAATCCATGATAGAGGAGCCTGGAGGGTGTCAGTTCATGAGACAGCAAAGAGTCAGACATGACTGAGTGATTAACACCTTCACATTTTCTTTCTAATAAAGGTATTTCATGGTTTGCCCCCGTCCCCGACCTTCATCTTAATCATCCTTTTCAATCTACTCTCCTAGTATGGCCTGCAGTCCCATCATAAACCTTCAGCAGCCTGATCCCAGTGCAACTCAGCTGCCGGCAGAGGTGTTGCCATGGCAACATCTGTCCGATTTAGCTCCATACTTTCTTTATAAATTACAATCTCCTGATGAAATACCAAAGCTAATGAATTTGGGGTTAATTTGGCCTTTAAGGTCATAGTAGACTATCCAATAATAGTACATATTAAAACAAAGTTTTAATTAGAGAGTATTTGCAATCTCTTCCTTGGGAGAAATGGATAGGAAAAGTGGATTTATCTTTACAAACAAAGGTAAATATTGTGTGTTGCACACTCTCAGAGGTTTTGATGTGATCAAGTATTAGTTTCAGAAGTAGCCACAAAACACAGCCTCAGTGGGAGCTGCAAAGAGCTTATTTAAGGAAAATGTCTTTACTGCACAATAAACATTTCACTCTGCCCGGCTATGGTGTCTTTGAGCATTTGCTGCCACTGCTCAAATTGCCTTCTTGTGAGTAGGTCCAGGCTCAGATTGGCAGAAGGCTGAAGCAGGGCTACCAGGCACACCCAGAGTCAAGACCAAAAAATGGAGATCTGCCAATCACCTATATGTCACCATACTTAAAACTCCCAACCCCGACCCTGCCAGAACCATAGGCACCTCCCTGGGTAGCCTGGGAGCCATCCAGATGGTAGTCAGGGGACTGGATCTTGAGGAAGGATAGGGAATGGATAGTCACCCTTAGGAGACCCAACTGTCTACCTTCGGTTATGACAGCCTCTGACTAGGGTAAGTAAAACATACTCCATGCCAATCTGTCACCCCATTTGCTTAGCAAGTAGAAGCTATAAGACATGAATGAAGGGTACTCGTTACCATGAGGGGTTTTGGAAATTCTCCACTGTTTAATGGAATAAGTTGTAGATTTTTGAGAGCAGCAAGAGAACATATTGTGTATCAAGCACAACTTGTAGAGGAGAGATGAAGAAAATTGGGACAGAAAGGGAAAATGATTTCCCCAAGGTCACCTCAACAGTTAGCCACAGAGCCATTTCTCCAGACTTATTCAGGGATCTTTCCAATATATCACCTTAGATCCTTGCTTTGCAGCCAAAGTGGAGGATCAGGATATTCATTGCCTCAGAGAAGCTCAAGGTTGGGGCTGTATGAGCATTTCTGTTCCTTTTTTGATCCTTCAGCTTCACACCAGGAATATGTACCATGTCTAAGTGTGGGATGGAGAAAGTCCTGGTGTCAGCATGGAGGGATTTCAGCCCACTTGTAATCCTGTTGGCTTTAGACTGGTCTGTAAACATACTTTTAAAATCTGCTTTTTTGAAAAACACAGTCTCTGCAGTAGTTAAGAGAGGAGTATCTATGAATTAAAATGTCAGGATTCACATTTCATGTCATCGCTTTCTGGGTACATAATCTTCATTTAAACCACTTAAACTCTCTGTGTCTCAGTCTCCTTAATCTGCAAAATGGGATAACAATTCCTAAATATCATCTTTCTTGGGATTGCTGTGAGAGAAGGCATGTCAATTATTAGCATTCAAGCAGAGACATTACTTTGCCAACTAAGGTCCGTCTAGTCAAGGCGATGGTTTTTCCTGTGGTCATGTATGGATGTGAGAGTTGGACTGTGAAGAAGGCTGAGTGCCGACGAATTGATGCTTTTGAACTGTGGTGTTGGAGAAGACTCTTGAGAGTCCCTTGGACTGCAAGGAGATCCAACCAGTCCATTCTGAAGGAGATCAGCCCTGGGATTTCTTTGGAAGGAATGACGCTAAAGCTGAAACCCCAGTACTTTGGCCACCTCATGCGAAGAGTTGACTCATTGGAAAAGTCTCTGATGCTGGGAGGGATTGAGGGCAGGAGGAGAAGGGGACGACCGAGGATGAGATGGCTGGATGGCATCATGGACTCGATGGACGTGAGTCTGGGTGAACTCCGGGAGATGGTGATGAACAGGGAGACCTGGCGTGCTGCGATTCATGGGGTCGCAAAGAGTCAGACATGACTGAGCGACTGAACTGAACTGAACTGAACTGATGGTCCTGTTGACTATACCTTAATTCTCTTGGTGTCTTTAGTCATAAACTGCTTTTTACTGCAGACCACACAGAGTAAGGCAGTATTGGGGTTGCTTGAGACTCAATATTATAAATAAAAGTATACACTAAGCCAGAACCAAGAGGTCATATATTGTATGATTTTATGCACATGAAATATCCAGATTAGAAAAATCCATAAAGACAGAAAGCAGACTGGCAGCTCCCGGGGTTGGGGGGGGCAGAGGGGACCATGTGCGCAAGGTTTTAATTTGGGGTGATGAACAGGTTTTAGAACTAGACAGATGTGGTGGTTGTACAACATTAGGAATGTACGAAAGCCACTGAAGCTTTATCTTTAAATCGACTGTTACGTGAATTGCACCTCAATAAAAAATCGATTAATTTATGTTAGGTTCACTTCAAATTAATTTTATGTTACGTGAATTGCACCTCAACAGAAAACAATGAGTACATGCCAAAAGTAACACCTAAAAAATCACTAGGCACCAACTGTGGACAAAAGGCTCCTCGAAGATGGAAGAATAATCTGAACCCTCATGTCCATGTTCACATGTAATCATAACACTCTGAACAAAACAACAACATCACACAATCCTCACATGGGTCTTGCAAGAAAGGGCTTTGGAACATGAGACCCCAGGGAGCAGGGAAGACAGTCTGTGTATGCCAGCTGGTAGGTGGCTAATGAGTATTTAATAAATCAGCCACATATGAAAACAACCAGCACCCCATTTTCAAAGATGGAAACTGACAACCCCAAGTCAATCCGCTCTGTGAGGTGTGAGGCATGGGGAGTTTTCTATCATCTTGTTACCTTCATTTTAGTCCTGGCTAACTTTGTCTCTTCCCCATGACCTGGTACGATGGTAGAGAGAAAGTTCTTGGCCCGACCACTGGAATCAACGTCATGTCAGTCTCTGGAACTCACCTGCCTTTGTATTCTCTCCACTGCTCCTGAAGGAGGCTGCATGCCTCCGAAAGCCCATATCTTCCTGGCAGTGAAGTTTGGAACACTTCCTATCAGTGGACCCAATAGGAAGGTCCCTAGAAGAGACAAAGTGCTCTTAGAAAGGGCAAAGAATTTTGACGGGATGCAGCTTCTTCAGGATCCGGGAGGAACCTGGCCTGGATGGGGACCTATACAAGATCGAGTCCCTTAATATCGTGCAGCAAACTGAAAAGGGGGGTTGTCACCTCTGCATCTCTGGCCTTCCCCTTCTCAGAGTAAAGGTATCACTGATTTATGCTTATCTTGGGGGGAACCACTTATCATGAAGATGATGACAATAATAATAATAATTATCCAACTCTCATCGCTTGAGGAACCTCTATGTACCAGATGTTAAACTAGGAACATGGATTATTTCCAAGCTCTTGTAGGAAACTGTGAAGGCAATTAACACTAACCCCATTTTCCATTTGTGGCAACTGAGACTCAGATATCACAGGGCTCCTGGGCAGCATAACAAGATAGGTGGTCCTGCTTTTGATCACAATAAACAGTTTTCTTTACCTAGATACAAAAATTCAATTATCTGAATGGAAACAGAAAGAAAATGACCCTGTAATATCTGTATTTTAATAGCTATGGCTGTAGTCTCATTCAGGTAAGCAGACTATAGTGTCAATCAATCAACAAAGCAATGACTCAGAATTTACTGGGCATACATTATACATCCAGATCTTTGCTGGGTGCCTGGGACACAAAAGAAACAGCTGTTTGTTTAGCCTGAGGGATACTGAGAATGTAGTTAGCTGCTAATAGGAGTGCAGTCAAACTCAGAGAAAATAACCATTCCTGTGATTTTGTTTTTCTAAGAAAAGTAAAGAGGTAAATCCATCTCCAAGGCATGCATACACACCCACAATTAGTCTGGTGTGTGTGTGTGTTAGTTGCTCAGTCGGGTCTGACTATTCACGACCTCATGGACCACAGCCCACCAGGCTCTTCTGCCTATGGGATTCCCCAGCCAAGAAGAGTGGAGTGGGTTGCCATGCCCTTCTCCAGGGAATCTTCCCAGCTCGGGGACAGAACCCCAATCTCCTTACAGGCAGAATCTGCATTACAGGCAGATTCTTTACCATCTGAGCCACCAGCGAAATATATATAATTATATATGTAAGGCATACTTCAAAGTGAGTACTTTGCATCTGAACATAATTCCATGATAATGAAGAGCAGACAAGAAATCAGCCTCATCTGGCTTCCTCTGGTCCTCAGTGTCTTCCTGACAGATCCAAGCTCACAGGTAGAGACACAGTGGAAGTCTGAGCTCCCAAGTTCACGCAGCACAAAGAGAAAACTCAGTGCTGTTTCTCACCCACATAGTCATCGCAGTAGGATGCCTTGAGTGCTGTGCGAAGTCAGCCTCCTCTCTCACCACTCCGTGTGAATTAGGACGGCTGGAGCCACAGCTACTGCCTGCAAAACCATATCCCCCAGAACCAGAACAGAGCCTCACATCTAGAGAGGCTCAAATATGTCTCCCAGCTGAACAAAGCAGGGAAACTAGCATATGCCTTCTATACAAACAGCCAGAACTATTCCCTGGCAAGATGAAGTTCATGGTATATCCATCTATATCTACCTATCTATCCATCTATATTTGTTGGTTTAAATTGGCCTTGACAAGTCAACTTAAGTTTGGTGAAATATTTAAAGAAACAAAACACAACAAAATCAAAAGTAGTTAGTGTTTCACCTTCCAGGATTCTAAAATTAGTCTAAATATTTTAAAAATATCTATCTTGATTTTTTTTTCCCATTTATTTGTTTTGGAAACAATGCTAAACCCTAAACTCAATTACACTGCATTATTTCTTTAAAACTAATAGGGAAAAAAGACATTGGTCCACTTCACATTGTTTGAGGAAACTATAGGATCAGACAGAAATTTAGAGAAAGAGGAGTTCTCTGCAAGAAAATGAAATAAATATAGGCAAAAAATCATCTTTATTTTTTAACCTATTTCTCTAATATATATCTAAACAAATATTGATTATCTTTCCTAAAGAAAATTTTCAGTACTTATATGACATGGAAACAACTAGAGAAGAGGTAGCAAGTGTTGGTTTTTAAAATGCATCCTGCAGAGACAGCAGTTTTTGGTGCTTTTGGCACCAAAACTAAAGGCAATATTAGCTACTCAGGGAATAAAACAACAAACAAAAATGTAATAAACCTCTCTTGAGAGCCCAGGGTTTCTTTGTGAACCACTGCTCACATTTCCTGTTTTCAAAATTACATTTGTTTCTTTTTCAACAAAACCACCACAAATTTCACCTCATATGAAATGCATTCTATCAAGACTAGAAATAATAACCATGTGGTGACATTTTGGTAGCAAAAATGATGACCTCAAAAGGTCACGTCAACCCCATCCTGACTGATGACAGCCACAGCCAGTCTGCTTAATGAGAGCTTGGGACACAGTGTGGATTTTTGTGTCTTTACAACTAAATATCACACATCTAGCAACTGAAGAGACCTTTCTTTAGAAAAAATAGCCCTAATATTATCTTGATTATCACCAAGAGAAAGAAGCTATAAACCTATGTTAGAGAACAAAAATACATTCTGTCTGACGTTATTTGCTCAAGTAGAAGGGAGAACCTGGGGAAGATCTGACTTCATCCAAGTATGTTCATTCTAAACACATGAAAAGGAGCCACTTTTGACGGGCATTAGGCAAACTGAACTGCTGTGAGCTGCCCTCTCTTACTATTATGTTTTAGTTCATTTTAAGGGTGGAGAAATCAACTGCTTGAAGTCTTTCTATTTCACAAGGAATCTAAATTTCTATTCTTTAAAGTTCAAATGAAGTTTAGGAGACAAGTATTTTCAGAATGAAGAATTCTTTCAAATATCTCTTCACTCAACATGAAGGAAACCAGGTTTAGTAATGGTTGATGCTTGTACCATGCAGCTTGTTAAGTATTTTTAACACTACCCTTGATTTCAAAGATCACCAATCTTTTATAAATCTTGATAAATATAGTATGTATAATAAAGTAGGTACTTGATAATTGATACCTATTCAGATTGTTCACTGGACAACCAATAAACTTAGAATTTGAGAAAACAAAAATCCATGGGGTCGCAAGAGTCCACAGGGTCACAACAGTCCACAGGGTTGCAAGAGTCGGACACAACTTAGCAACTAAACCACCACCATTCAGTTCCTTGGTCGTGTTTGACTCTTTGCAACCCCATGGATGTAGTCTGCCAGGCTGCTTTGTCCGTGGGATTTTCTGGGGAAGAAGACTGGAAGGGGTTGCCAATTCCTACTCCAGGGGATCTTCCTGACCCAGGGATTGAACCCATGTCTCTTGAGTCTCCTGCATTGGCAGGCGGATTCTTTACCACTGAGTCGCCTCGGAAGCCTTCCTTTGCTATTTGCTGCTGCTGCTGCTGCTAAGTCGCCTCAGTCGTGTCCGCCTCTGTGCAACCCCATAGACGGCAGCCCGCCAGGCTCCCCCATCCCTGGGATTCTCCAGGCAAGAACACTGGAGTGGGTTGCCATTTCCTTCTCCAATACATGAAAGTGAAAGTGAAGTCGTGTCCGACCCTTCGCGACCCCAAGGACTGCAGCCAATTAGGCTCCTCCATCCATGGGATTCTCCAGGCAAGAGTACTGGAGTGGGGTGCCATTGCCTTCTCCTCCTTTGTTACTTAAATCACGCTAATTAGGGGCAGAGATCACAATCTGACACCAAATGAAAAAGTTAAATCTGCACTGTTACTAAGATCACCCGTGAATCTGGGGATGAGAGTTGAGAAGACTCTCCGCCGGAGCATGGTGTCTTAGCACTTCCCAGTCTACAGTCTGTGCAAGCAGCCCTCCTAGGAGGAACTCAGGCTAGCAGAAAGAGAACATTTCTTGTTCTCTTTACAGGATTTGGCCCAACTCTGTACCTCTACATGGAAAATATGACCATTTTTCTTGAGTCATTCTTAATTTATATTTGCATCACTATCTTGCCCTATTATTTATTTTTCTACTCTATTAATAAATGATAAATTAGACAGATGACCTGCCTTTTCATGGCAAAATAACAGAGGGCACCAATAGCAAAAATATAACTTTCATTCCTCTAGTTATCTCATCTAGGCAATGTTATTTTGGAAACTGGGAAATTGGTTCTCCTCTCTGTACAGATTACGTGAAGGCTGTAGTATTTACTAAATGGTACTGTGATTAAATGGAAAAGGAAGTGGCAGCCCACTCCAGTATTCTTGCCTGGAGAATCCCAGAGACATAGGAGCCTGGTGGGCTGCCATCTATGGGGTCACACAGAGTCGGACACAACTGAAGCGACTTAGCAGCAGCAGCAGCAATACTCTGATTATATTCTTGGGAGATGCTTTAACTGAATTTCATAAATAAACTCTTTACTCTCCACGGGTATTTTGGATTATATTTTCTTTGGTATCGTTCTACACTTCCAAGTGTGTTAAATGATTCAATTCAGTATGGTGCACATAGAGCCCATTCCACTTTAGGATGTGGTGTGGTACACAGCTGCAGCGAGCAAGGTGAGAGGTTTCCAGGCAGACGAGTCTCCACCTCTACACAAAACAGATCCTTAAGCTCCCTCATATTATGACAGCCAGCACCAGACTTGATTTTGAGCAAATGGTTGTACACATAGGAATCCTTATAGATTCAATGATTTTTAATGTGAGGTTTCAGTCCCTCATGGGGCCAAAACCAACCCACAAGACTAATACTGTAAGAAATCAATATGGAGACATAAACAACAAAGTGATTACCCTTCTGCTTATCATCTGCAGGTTGGTCCCTAATGGAAGGTCCACCACTAGCCATCACAGGTGGGGCAAGCACTAACAAGTCTGGTTATTTGTGAGTTATTACCACCTATTTACCATGAATGGGAGAGTAGCAGAAAGATTCAAGGTACCCTTTATTGAGAACCAAGCCTGTGGCAACATGACAGTGTTAGATCAGGTCTCTGGATATCTTCCTTTTTTAAAAAAAAAAAAAATAAGAGAATGAACTTTCACTGTCAAAGGAATAAAGGCCATTTGAACTTGGGAAGCCGTGACAGGTATGGAAGTGATGTGGCTCAAGTGAAACAGGAATGAGAAGGGCGAAATGGGATGAGATGAGCACAGCAGTGGTGGGGAGGCGGGCGGAGGGTGGGCTGTCTCTTATACACATCTATTTTCCATTTGTGGCAACTGAGACTCAGATATCACAGGGCTCCTGGGCAGCATAACAAGATAGGTGGTCCTGCTTTTGATCTCAGCAGTGGGCTCCTCGGCTTTCGGCTCTGTGGGTGGAGCCTGTTCAGATTCAGCCTTTGATGGTTTGTTTCGTGGATTAGAAGAAAAAGATTCAACATGTGAACAGATAACATTATGGAATACTGGACAATTAACGATTTTCTTCATCACCCTATAGGTAATTAGCTTCATTAAATGTGTGCTGGAAGAAAAAAATCCAGATTAGGCATGATGGTTCTTTACAGAACTGAAAAAGTTTAGGAATAAACATACTAAGTTTCACAATACCGTCACTGTGATATCCTTTGAAGCTGGGCAAAGACTTACCATTTTGGTGACTCGTTGTACTTGCTTTCAACATTCTAAGTATTTGCTTCTTGGGACACTGATACAGTACTCTGCACTATGGAGCAGAGGCAGAGAGATCCTAGGCACGCCCTCCTTTGGAAATTGGAAGGAGTAAGGAAGAATTCAAGAACACAGTTCTGGGAACTGTCCATTCTACTGATGGGCACTGCAGCCAAAAACTGAGGGGTCATCCCAATGATTCAGATCAAAATGCATTAATGCATATGAATGGTCACTGTGGAATGACGGTTCCACTGCCCGGCTAGGAGCAACAGACTCAGCCACCCAGCAAGGAACCACCACAATTATAGATACCTTGCCCTTGTACATTGCTGTTCAGTCCCTATATTTCACTTCTCCTTCCAACAAAATCCTCAGTCATCAGTCGTTTTCACATGATAAACTAATCCTTTAAGGAACTACTGAGCAGTATTCTCTTTGATATCAATCAGATTCTTGTGCAGACCAGACTGAAGTCTTTTCTTCCTACTAGGACCTCTACCCACAGACACCCTCCTGATTCCAATTACATGCTGAACAAAGCCTCTGGAATCTCTTAGCTCCAGACTTTTTCAGTTTTAAAGTTAGCAAGATTAAATAATAACTAGCTATGAAAAACAGCACAGCCAAACAATGCATGTTGCCGTGGCTACTGAAACTATTTCCTCTCTTCTGATTCATAGATTAACATACAGATGGCCACTGGAAGGTATGCTAAGATCTTTGTCCATCAGGGTGTTTAAACCACAAGAAAGTTTAAAAGTGTTTTCCTAGAAGAGTAAGGAGTCTCCAATAAATATTACCTTTGGAGGAATCAGAAATTTCTGTCAAACATTTGCTGTAAGAAATCAAAAGCCATCTCTCTCCCCTGTGTAGACTGAAATGGGTGCACAGGATAGGTTCCATAGGGCAGTGATGGAGAAGTTATGCTGAGATAATAGAAAATAATGAATAGCCTGTTGTGGATAAATATGCGAACTATTTCTCTTATGCTGCCATCAAAGCCTCCATTGCAACCCATTCCAAGATCACATCACCCCTTTCTTGAAAGGGCATAATAAAAATAAAAGGAAACTTAGGTAGATAAATGCACAGAGATCTGGTATTTTTTCGGCTTTTATAACCTTTAAAGGGTGATGTGACACAAGTTTTAAGAAAGAATGAGATAAAATTCACTCTAATCTACTCTCAGGAGTTCTTTATGGGAAAAGATTTCACTTGTATTGTTCAAAAGGAATTATCTTCATAATAGAACAAATTTTCTTTGCAGCTAAGAAATACTATAAACTCTCACAGTATGATCTAATCATTTTGGAAGTCAAGGTGACTTGCTATGAGAGGATATCAAATGACCTACACAACAAGGATAGGAAGGGTAATTTGACAAAGACAAAGAAACCCACGGGCAGATGGCTGCCCCACTGTGAGCTGAGTCTGCAATGAGGGACGAGGAGCCAAGGAAGTTTCAAAACATCTATCAAATAAATTTATCTGTTTACATTAAGATTAAAAAAGAACCCAAAACCAAACACAAAGATAACCTAAAATGAAAAAATATTTGCATCAGTCTGGGTTTCTTGGAAGTCTGAGAAATTTTGAAGTTTCTTACACGGCAAGAATAGGCAGGGTGTTTTCATGAATAAGTCCAGTGGTATTTGCTTGTTGAAGTCAGACAATAACTCAATGGAAGCAAAGTATAAAGAGGAGGAATTGGTTATATTCCACAAGTCACAATATTTTCCTCTAATAATAATATCACACCTGATATTATAATATAGCATTATAAACTTAAATTCTAGGGGGACAAATAGAATTCACTGAATGATAAGTAAGGCTGAAACATGACAGCATGGGTGTACATAAAATAGGCTGCTCAAATTTGGAAACTTAAGTCACTTATGTAATCCTTCTAAGATAATGTAATATTGAAAATATTTTGTCAAGATAGAAGGAAAAGTAAAGATAACAGCATCTCGTGGAAAGATCTTAAAGTAGACCTTTAGGAATTGTGCCCTGTTTCAAGCACTTTTTTTTTTTTTCTATAAGAAGCTTCCCCTGGCAAACATTTTAAATGGGTTGATACCATGCTGTACCCATCTGGGGGCACTGGTGTTCACTCGAGTAGCCATCATTATACATTCAGGGGAGAGGTATTCTCTGTATATATTAGTGGCAGCAGGATGCCACGATGGTTTAACTCTGAAGACTCAGAAACGGAATTCTTGCTTTAGAACAAAACAAGTAGTGTTGCTAGAGGACACATTTTCTAGCATCCTCTGTGATAAGCTGGAAAGCAGGCAATGAGGGTAAGAAGAGATGGTTTGGGAGAGTGCAGTCAAGGGTCTAGACACATTCCAATATGGTAACTGCCTTCTCTAAACTCAAGACAACTACTCTAATGAGAACTTCAAAGGGCCATGGAGGCAATCCTGAGTCCAGAGTAGAGTTTGCAGATTCAACAGGGTTTAAACTTGTACTCAAGGGATATCTCGTGGGGCCACAAGATGAAGACTAGGGAGATGTGCAGCTGACTACCAACCTCAGCCTCTGCTTTGCTCAGATCAGTCAATGAACCCATGTTCAGACATTGTTCTGCTTCTGGGAAGATGCTATACAATTGCAACTCAGTGGGTGAGGTTCACTGTGATCTCCTAGTTCTTCACAGTGCAGAGCCAACACTAGCAGCATCTGCAGTGCTGGGCATGACATGGCTAAGCTCCTCAATGGAAAGACGGTACAAGAAATCTGCTTCAGAAATCACAGATAAAGAGAAGGGCACATATGGAAGCTCCTAGAACCAGCTGTGTCTGTAGGGGTGGTAGGAAGATGTTCAGAGAAACTTAAAAACCACTGGATTCTGTGCCAGGAATTTGCAATTGTAGTAGGTGTGAATTTACTGATGACCCATTGCCTTTTTTGCAGCAGTATTTCTCCATTTTTTAACTCATTCACAACTGATAATTAAAAATCTCATCCTCCAGTGTCAGTATAACCCCCACTCCATCACCCAGACTGAAAACCACTAATGATCATGAAACATAAGTCTCTCTGGCTCCATTATTAACACCAATATAATATGAATTTTAAACATTTAACTCTTCATTTGCAGGCATCACAGACTCCACCTTTTACCTAGTTACCCAAAAGGCAAAAATACACCCATCTATGGACAGAGTGTTAGAGAAACACTTGTCTTTGAAAAATGGCCAATTAACCTTCCAGAGCAGAAATCCTTTCTTAGAAGTAAAATCATCTAAAAGGAAAAATTTATTCTACTTAAATCCAATCCTGAGTTTCCAAAGTGAAAGCCAGAAGCTGGGGTAATTCTATGTCATTCCCACAGGAAAAGCAGTACGCTACAAACAACCTTCCTGAACTAATCCTCAAAGAGCCTAAATCCTCCATAGTGTAGTGCTGACAAGCTCTCAGTGACATCACTCAAGGTCTCTTCATTCAGCCTTAGTAGTAAGCTGCTGCTACATATGTTTCCTATGATAACTAATCTTGCAAGAATCTCCTCTAACACCCAGAGTAACCTTTCTGCTTCCTACTCACTCCCGACCTACTCACTCCCGAGCTAAACTTTTCTCTTTATCTCATTTGGCAGCAAAGTAGGCATCACATCTTTACCATATATTACTTCTTTCTACAGGTCACAAAATGAAGGGAGGAAATGAGAGATGAAGTAGCTCAGGTTCAAGAAAAAGCAAGTATCTATTCTCAAGCATGAATTCTTGAGGCAATTTCGTTGTCAGTCCTGTAGCATAAGCTACAGTTACATCCATGTTCTTGAATAGCAAGACTTCATGTTCCATCGAAGCCTATAATAAAGATACTTTGATTTTTGCCAGGATCACTGTACCTTTATAAATAGAAGCAACCACATTCAAAGTCACATGATTTTTCAGGAGCTTTCCTTCTTATTTTCTAGAAGAGAGAGAGCTACAGAAACCACACTCTGAATATTCAAGCTCTAAATTTCCTATAATGATCAACCTTGGAACATTTGGTGGTAATGAAAAATTTTCCCAAAACACAAACCAAAATCAACTCACCATGTTGAACATACTCTGGTCTGCCTGCACTGTGAACAATGAAGTATCCTGGAGTTGAAATGTGGGGACAAAGTAGAAGATTCCAAATTATTAAGGTTTCAGTTAATTTGCCAAAATAGCAACAACAAAGATATCATTTAAATCAGTTTCTATGAATTGCGTCAACAAATACATTAAAAAGATTCATTTGTCTCGTTTAGTTTAAATCAAAAACAAAAAATGCAAATATAATTTCTGACAGTAGTTATTTTAAATATAAATCTGAGCTAGCAGAATTCAATAATATGATGAGAGGCATTCAACAAAGGGCAGAGCTTTCAAAGCATTATTGGTCTGTAGCTTCTCTCCAGGACATCAACAACGAATTAGAATTTAGTGGATCCAAGCTGCAAATTTAAGCATTTTAAATGTTGGATTCTTAATCTTATGGTTTCATCAAAGTGTGACATCTATGAATTAATTAGGAGCCATAATTTAAAAATTGTAAGAAATATATTCATTTGGGATATGGATTGTAAAAAAATCAAGTTGGAGACAAGCTAAGGGAACAGTGATCTCAGGGAGAATCTTCATTCCCCATTATATGGTAACCTGGCTTATACCCTCCAGACAAGAAACTAGAAGAGTTTTTCCTGGGTAATCTAACCAGTTCAAAGGAAAAAAAAAAATCCCTTAATAATCAGATATCAATGGTTCTCCAAAAGAAAAGATGAGCCAGTGACATCTGGTCAAAGATGGAGGATTGAACACAGGCATTTACCTCTGTTGCCTCTAAGAAGAAGAAAATTAATTTTTAAAGGCATAAACCCATGAAGGTAAAAAGAATAGAAAGAAAAACAGCTGCAACAAAATTTTGAAATTAAAAAGCAAACAAATGAACAGTAACTTGGAGGATCTAAAAAGTCTGCACTGTAAGTTGATGTAGGAATGCCAAAAACAATGCAATTTATTACTCATAAATCCCAATGGATCAACAAAATAAATGGACCTAGAGAGTGTCATACAGAGTGAAGTAAGTCAGAAAGAGAAAATCAAATACTATATATTAACACATAAATGTGGAATCTAGAAAAATGGTACAGATGATCTTATTTACAAAACCAAAATAGAGACAGACATAGAAAACAAATGTGTGGATACCCAAGCAAGAAAGGAGGGGTTCAGATGAACAGGGAGACTGTGGTTGACATATATACACTATTGATACTATGTATAAAATAGAAGGAGTATATTGTCACCCTGCTTATTTAACATATATGCGGAGTACATTGTGCAAAATGCCACGCTGGATGAAGCAAAGCTAGAATCAAGATTGCCGGGAGAAATATCAATAACCTCAGATATGAAGATGATACCTCCCTTATGGCAGAAAGCGAAGAAATAAAGAGCCTCTTGATGAAAGTGAAAGAGGAGAGTGAAAAACCTGGCTTAAAACTCAACATTCAAAAAACTAAGATCATGGCATCCAGTCCCATCACTTCATGGCAAATAGAAGGGGAAACAGTGGAAACAGAGACTGACTTTATTTTTGGGGTGCTCCAAAATCACTGCAGATGGTGACTGCAGCCATGAAATTAAAAGACGCTTACTCCTTGGAAGGAAAGTTATGACCAACCTACATAGCATATTAAAAAGCAGAGACATTACTTTGTCAACAAAGGTCTGTCTAGTCAAGGCTATGGTTTTTCCAGTGGTCATGTATGGATGTGATATTTGGACTATAAAGAAAGCTGAGTGCCGAAGAATTGATGCTTTTTTTTTTACTTTACAATACTGTATTGGTTTTCCCGTACATTGATGCTTTTGAACTGTGGTGTTGGAGAAGACTCTTGAGAGTCCCTTGGACTGCGAGGAGATCCAACCAGTCCATTCTGAAGGAGATCAGTCCTGGGTGTTCATTGGAAGAACTGATGTTGAAGCTGAAACTCCAATACTTTGGCCACCTGATGCGAAGAGCTGACTCATTTGAAAAGACCCTGATGCTGGGAAAGATTGAGGGTAGGAGCAGAAGGGGACAAACAGAGGATGAGATGGTTGGACGGCATCAGTAACTCAATGGATGTGGGTCTGGGTGGACTCCAGGAGTTGGTGATGGACAGGGAGGCCTGGCGTGCTGTGGTTTATGGGGTCACAAAGAGTCAGACACGACTGAGTGACTGAACTGAACTGAACTCTTTAAATGATGTTCATTTATAACTGATAAAAATGCAAACTTTAAAAATGAGACATGAATAACAGTTTTTAAAACCCAATCTCTTGAAAGAGTTCACTTCTATGGAAAGATTCATTATCATCTCTCTGTGTGTTTATGTGTATCTGTATTCAGGTGCAAGTGTGTGAGTGGGTTTTTATAGATAACATGTGGTGAAGTTGTCAAACTTTTAAATGGAGAAATTCTGAAGGTTGAAATTCAAAACTGTTCATGTCTAAGATCTGAGACAAAACACTCATCACAGCTAGGCAGATATTTGAAGTCTCCCTTGAAGAAGTTTTCAGAACTTATTCCATGACTTGATAGCCATGTGGTCTGCTTTTCATATGGGTTACACTGTCCATCTGTTGGGACACATACAGTGAATGGAACAGTCCATTGTGTGGCCCTCCATCACAGACTTCCAAGGAAAATGGCTTATTGGCCAGAGCCAACCTGGTCAATGGTTTGTGATCTTACAATGGCTCCTTTCTGAAGAACCACTGAAAAAATAAGGTTCTGTGTAGTATGACTCTTAAATGAATCTTTAGAAGGAGGCTCCTAAAAATCACTTACATTGTCTAAAGAGCCATCTCATTAGATCAAACCAATCCTATCTCTTCTTTTCCAAGAAGAGGTTGCTGAGCCTAGCAGATCTCTCAGATTAAGACAACTTCAAATTTCTAGTGGAGGAATCATCAGAATTCCATAGTATACCTTATTACCAATAGCCAATTAGTGTCACGGAGCACTTAGTATGTGCCAGGCTGCTAGACGGTCTCTGCACTGGCATCTCATTTAACCTTCACAACAACCCTGCAACCTTACTACTATTACTATTTCCATTACTAAGTTCACAAGAAGTGGGGTCAAATTTTATACTGACATACTTAAACATTATGCTATTCCAGTGACCAGAGGTTCCATATTTTTAAATTTGCAATGTTCTCAACTGGTGAATTTTACCAGTAAGTCAATTTCTTACCTGGGTGAATCCATTAAATGAACCTCCAGAAGCCTAAACAGAAATGGAAATCAGAGTATGTTATTTTTTTCATTACTTCTGTAGGATTGGTAAATGTCTATTAGACAAGTGGGAAACTGAAGACCACCACAAATTTTAAAATAATACAAAAGGTTGCTGTGCATTCAAATGCTTAGGAAATGGAAAAGGCCATACTGTATTATTTTAAATAGGCTGACAAAAAAGGGAAACATTAGTTTTATAATTATTGCTGGTATGTGGCTAACCAAAGCCTGCTTTCCTAATAATGAGAACATGATTCCATACAAGAGTCATGAGGGTTAAAATAGCTCTTTTTTTAGCCATCGATAGACTCTAGAAGCACATCCAGTATTTTTCTCTAAATACATCACTTTAATGAACAGCTATTATGAGATTTTATAGTTTC
Organism: Cephalophus harveyi; assembly: GCA_006410635.1. Taxonomy (NCBI): domain Eukaryota; kingdom Metazoa; phylum Chordata; class Mammalia; order Artiodactyla; family Bovidae; genus Cephalophus; species Cephalophus harveyi. The sequence goes on along the minus strand of SJYT01050507.1, from coordinate 511,627 downwards.
AATGGACCTTGGTAGAAACGTTCCATGTGCTTCTATTGGGGTATAACCACTTTAGGAACAGTAAATTAGTCTGTTTTTTTCTATATATCTTAGTGCTTGAACAATAAAACTGAAAGTAGAAAGAATAAACACAATAAATGGGATGGTAAAATAGACACTCATCAATTTCCAACAATCATTCTGCTTTTTCTGTTGTCACTTTGGTTGTCTTTTTTGTCTGTTTTTTGTCAACCTATTTGTGTTTGGTTTGCACAGATTTCAAGAGGTACATGACAATCTGTCAAGGAGATGAGGGAGACCTTGGAGAAGACAGAGATGGATGATGAAGTAGGTGAGAAACATTAGGAAAAACAGCCTACAGAAGTCTTTGGCTAATCTATACTACATACTGGGGTAAGTACCTCTTCTTTATCAGCCTCTATTTCTTGGTACAACAGTCCATATCTCTGGTTAGCAATTTCATCTTCAGATAAATCTGAGTTGTTGGTGTCATTGTCTTGGGGACTAGCAGAACTCTTGGTGCTAGCATTCTGGGAGGCTCCCAGAACCAATGGTATAGCTATCTCTTGGCTTTCTTCCCAGCAGCTACCAACAACTTGTTTCCCACCTACATCTGCTGGTAAATCCACCTCCAGCCCTTTCTTGCTTCCAACTGTATCTAAGCATTCCCTGCAATTATCTAAGCCTTCTATACCTCTGGTAGGCCAGTGGTTAATAGAATCAAGACAACTGGCAAATCCACTTGCTTGGCCATCTGGTATACCAGAGAATTCTACTATTTCTATATTATTCCCTGCTGAATCCAAGCTTGGCTGCCGGATTTGACCTGGATCTGTTCCCCAAGCCCCCATTTTTGCAATTCTTGGCAAGTTAATGGTTTGGCCACAGTTCCCCGTCACTGTACTTTCAGGTCCCTCTATTAAGGAATCCTCTGTCTTACACAAACACCAGTCTCTTCTGTTTGCATCAGTTCCCAGAGCAGAATTAAGATCTGTCCTAGACTGAGGTGCTGCTTCATGTGTTACTGATAAAACAATAGCCTGATTTCCATCCCTGTCAGCTCCAAACGCATGTAACACAGCCTCACACTGAATCTCTTTAATATCTGTACTGCCCTGTGCTGAGTGATACATTATATTATGGTTAGGAGGGTCTATTAATTTTTTCTCTTTGTCTTTTTCAGCTAAGAACCATCCCTCTGGGCTGGCCTCTTCAGTATTAGACGCAGAGTCAGCCTGGGGAGGCAGATTCAAAATATCTGTGTGACTGGCACCTTTAGCTCCAGAACTCTCAATAATTTCACAATCACTTATTACTACTTGATTCCCTTCATCTAGCCCTTGGGCTCTGTTACTAAATTCATCTGCTTGATCTACATTTTTCATGTCTTTTTCTAAAATATCAGTTTTCTCAAGACACTTTTCAGCAGTCTTTATGCTTTCTTCACACCCAGCACTTAGATATTTCCTAGTTTCCTCTTCATTGATTTTTAAGGTCTCCTGGTCTTGCTCTCCTAGTGTCTTAAAAAGATCTACCACTCCATTTGCTCTACTTTCACATGTTCTCTCTTCAAATTCCTCTGTCCCTTCTAGGTCCTTGACACCAATAGTTCCAGCCTCTACCTTTTCGTATGTCTCCACACCTGCCCAGATAGAATCTTCAGTCTTCTGGTTTCCTTCCTCTTCTTCTGACTTTCTAACATCTTCTTGACTTTCTTTGACCAGGCCACTAGTTTCCATGGCTGGTATCTGTGAGTCAGGTAAATCACAAAGATGCTCCATCTCCTTGCAAGCAGCCCCAGGCATGGGGTTTGGGGGCAGTTGTTCATCTCCACGTGGAGGGGCTGGCCCCTGGACATTTTCACCCTGTCCAGCTACAGTGTGCCAGTCAGCAGAAGGAAGCATTCCGGTGGACAATCCCAGGTCCTGTTCTGCTTCAGAGAGACATGCAGAGTCTTCCTGCGACCCATCTTGGGTAATTTTCTGGCTGACACTGTCTGTACTAGCATCGGGGCCCCAAATAATTGCACCTAAATCAATCTGAGATCTTTGAATTTCTTCAGTCAACCCACTGTCTGGAGTTTCCTCCATGATCAGGTTACACAGGGAAAGACTTTTTGAAGAGTCAGTCTTTAGAGTATGCAGAAGAGCAAAGGAAAAAAAAAAAACATAAGATGAAATAGATCATGGTAAGATTTGATGAGAAACACAAAAGTCTTCAATAGAGTAGTACCAGTTAAATAAAGCTACAGAGTATGTAAATTAAATTGCGTAAGACTACATCTGTGACTAGCAATGCCATGAGAAATGAAAGCTTATTCCAAGATAATACACTATGTATACAATGTATATTAAATATGAAAAAAAATCCAGAATTTTCTGGATATTTACCTACCGGCTGTACCAGATCAGTGCTTGTCTGTATGAATAAAAAAAAATAATAAATAAGTATATGCATGATCATAAGGCAAGAAAAGAAAATTTCCTAGCACATTAAAATCTCATGCTGACCAAAATCAACATACCATTGAAGACTTTGACTTTTATTGGTTTGAGATTAAGTTTTGCAATTTCTTTTGCAATAGAAATGAGTTTTGTTTCACTGTTGTGAAGACTACACAGTTGAAACATGAAACTAGCCCCTGTCACTTTTTAAAACCAACAAAAACATTTTCTGGTTATAGAATGCCAATGTTCTGAATGTCAGCCCTCTTTATGAATATCCAAGTAAAACCATCTCCCTATAAAAGATGTTTTCATGCAGAAATTTTTAAGCTCTTTTCTTGAGAGCCTTCCATGATGCTTCAATCTCCTGAGGAAGGGAAGGGAATAGTCATCTTTCTGTTTTAAGGGAAGAAAGGAGCAATGTCAGTTCAGAAGACCAGGCTCATGAATAGTTAGAGCTACCCAACTTTCCTGTTGCTGTCTCATCAAAAGAGAAGAAAGCATTAAACTCAAGTTGAGCTCTTAAGATCACATGACCAAGGGCTCTTCTAAGACAGGGGAGAAAAGGGCCCAAACCCAAGAGAAATGGGGCTTCACATGGGTGCAGTTATTTTCTTAATTTCACAGATGTTGCTACCACCAAACTCTGTGCTTTCGTCTCAATTATCAATTTTGGAAATGTTCACCCTTGCACATCAGATTTTTCTAAGACAGGGGAGAAAAGGGCCCAAACCCAAGAGAAATGGGGCTCACATGGGTGCAGTTATTTTCTTAATTTCACAGATGTTGCTACCACCAAACTCTGTGCTTTCGTCTCAATTATCAATTTTGGAAATGTTCACCCTTGCACATCAGATTAGCTGAATAAATAACATCAGCAGTAATATAGACTTTGTATCAGTAAATGACAGATACTGAGCTAAATACTCTACAAATATTATCTCCTTTAATCCTCACACAACTCTCTGAGGTAGGTATCATGACCCTTTATTTTACAGATGAGAAAAAACTGAGGCTTCAAGAGTTTCAGAACTTGCTGAAAGTCATATTGTTACCGCAACTTGCAGTGTAGACTCACATCCAGGAATGTCTGGCTCTAAAGCTCAAATCCTCTGTGACTAAGCTTCAGTGAAAATAATAATGAAAAAAAGGCGTTCCCTGGGGACTTCTCTGTTTATCCAGTGGTTAAGACTCCTCGCTTCCACTGCAAGGGATTCAGGTTCGATCCCTGGTCTGGGAACTAGGATCTTACATGCCTCATGGCAAAAAAACTTTTTTAAGTTTTAATGATTCCCTGTGTGGAATAGCTTGTCATTTACATTTTTTCATCCATACTTTTCATGTATTCTATAAGCAGTAACAAATACATATGCCCTTCACTACAGCATTTCCTCTGGCCACCGATAATAAAGAAGATGCATGAAGGGGCACAACCCTGAATTCTTGCTCACCCAGGATTCTGGTATTTACTCTTTTCCTCACTACTGCTTCTGGGTGCAGATAAATGCTTAGAAATCATCAAAATATCTGGGTCTTCTTTCCATAATAGATAAAATAAAATATAACAAGGTTCCCAATGTCTAGCCATCCAGATACATTAGAATAAGACACATTAAAAATCTAGCCATCCAGATACATTAAAATAAGAGTTTTTGATTCTGGTATTTACTCTTTTCCTCACTACTGCTTCTGGGTGCAGATAAATGCTTAGAAATCATCAAAATATCTGGGTCTTCTTTCCATAATAGATAAAATAAAATATAACAAGGTTCCCAATGTCTAGCCATCCAGATACATTAGAATAAGACACATTAAAAATCTAGCCATCCAGATACATTAAAATAAGAGTTTTCTTACCGTCCATAGGTCCCAGGGCAATGTCTGAAAGCAAACAAACAAAAAAATACCATCAGCAGATAAACCTCAAGCATATAAAAAATATGGAGGTGATATAAGTTCTTAAAACAGAATCATAAACATTTTAAAAACATTTAGTACAGCACTGTCCAATAGCATTTTCTTTGGTGACAAAATGTTCCATATCCATGCTGTCCAATATGGTAACCACTAGTCATATGTGCTATTGGGAGTTGAAATGTGCAAGTGTAACAGAACCAAATTTTAAATTTTACATTCTTATATTTAACTTAGATTATTGAAAATATATCCACATGGGTCAATCTGTTTTTCACTCTGTGAGTGAAATCTATATCCAAAGCATGATTAATGGGCTTACATTAATACACACACACATACACACACACAATTAAAGTGAAGTAAACAAGGTAGCCTGATATTAGAGTTTATCACATCTTTGAGGAAATGCGGATCTTAGTCACTTCAAATGCTATTTCTTCTACCCCACTCCCCTATCAAATTAAAGAGGATGACCTGTTTGATGGTAAATGACCTCCAGAAAAGCAGTTCTTCAATATGTTGAATCAGACAACACACAGCTCAATTGGCCATCATGCAAATTAGCAGAGTGCCCCCTAAGACATGTGGCTGAATTACACTTATTCCTGGCATTTTAATTATGAAACTTATTGATCCTGGGGAATAAATCCACATGGTTCAAAGGACTTCCATTGTGTGTAGACAGTGGAGGAGACCTCTCTTTCTTAATTCCTTTGTGACTGAGAATTACTGCTAAAGCCACATCCTTTTCTGTTCATGCCTTTGTGACTAGACTACATCCATGTTTGTTTTCTTGTTTTGAATCTCTAAATGTGAACAGAAAATTAGAGAGCCTGACACTTTCATCTGAAAAATATGACAGTTTCCAGATGGGATTACAGATGTCTGGTTTGGGTTCTGTACTACAGAAGACAAGCCCTGTGGTTACAACTGAAACACCCCTCCAGTTGGTCTGGGCCTCCTCTAATGTCCCCCTCCCCTGCAGCTCTGGGCAGCTTGGTTGGTCTCTGGATTAGCACTCACTTGTGACAAGACAACTGAAAGCCAGTTACTGGTGCACAGAGTCCTTCTGCACCTTACATGCATTTTCTGGTTTTCTAGATGGTTTATGTTTTCTTGCTTCACAGCCCTTTAAGAATCACCACTTCTAAAAGCTCCTACTCATCTCTGCATAATGCAGAAAGCACAGGCACTTTCTCTGAAAGAAGGCAGCAATGTGAAATGTCATGTTTATCACTCCTTATGATCATGAAAGGACATGTTAACTCAAGTGGACACTGCAGAGATCACAGGGTGAGGTGCTCCGTGAGCAGAAAGAACAGCAATTTAAAACACAGGGTCAGGTGATGGGGAAGGGAGATCACACTGAGTCCAGGAGAGAGAAGGTAGCAGAATCTAACAGCTCTGTGCTTTTTGTCATCTCAGCCTAAGACTTTACTTCTTCAGCAAGGAGGAGCAATGTGACTAGAGTTGGATCCCAATCAATGCTGCAGTGAGGTGACTCCATTACGGCCACTGGGAAGCCAGAGCAGCTTATCACCTGACCCGAGGGAAGAGCAGAGGGGCACATACAGCTTGCCCTGATGGCAGTAATGAATTTCTACTGGAAACTAAGACCTCTGAATATTTAACCCAAGTCATTTTGTGTTGTTTAATTCTGAAAAAAATCTCTTAGTCTTAAAATTCTGTGATTCATGAATTCACTTAACCATGACTTGATAGAAAAGAAGTTCCTCTCTTGAGTCAAACTTGCAGCCTGAAATGGTATGGCATCTCATCCCCTGATCATCACAGCATCCACTGTGGAAACTTTCCTCCTGCCACTAACATGGTGAATGTTGGAGGAGAAGGCAGAAGTCCCTTGAATTCTGCTGGCTGTCTACCCAATGAGAAAGCTCTGCCAAGGAGATATTCTGAATGATACGTACATTCACATTCTACCTTGCTTGATCAACAAGATAGAACCCTCAAACTTGCTGACAATGACCACATTAGCTTTTCCCAAAGTGAGTTTTAGGGACCACACCCATGAATGCCAAGAACGTTTCATTGGAACACATTTCTGGGGTCAAACAAAATTCAGAAACTAATTTAAACAAATCTAAATAGTTTTGTTTTGTTTTTTTAAGTGCAGGACTTTTTGGAGCCTTTAATGTTCTTGAAAGAAAAGCTATGACCAACCTAGACAGCATATTAAAAAGCAGAGACATTACTTGGCCGACAAAGGTCTGTCTAGTCAAAGCTATGGTTTTTCCAGTAGTCATGCAAGGATGTGAGAGTTGGACTATAAAGAAAGCTGAGCGCCAAAGAATTGATGCTTTTGAACTGTGGTGTTGGAGAAGATTCTTGAGAGTCCCTTGGACTGCAAGGAGATGAAACCAGTCACTCCTAAAGGAAATCAGTCCTGAAAATTCACTGGAATGACTGATGCTGTAGCTGAAACTCCAATACTTTGGCCACCTAATGTGAAGAACTGACTCACTAGAAAAGGCCCTGATGCTGGGAAAGATTGAAGGCAGGAGGAGAAGGGGATGACAGAGGATGAGATTGTTGGATGGCATCACTGACTCGATGGACGTGAGTTTGAGCAAGCTCCGGGACTTGGTGATGAACAGGGAGGCCTGGTGTGCTACAGTCCATGGGGTTGCAAAGAGTTGGACACGACTGAGCAACTGAACTGAACTGAATATTCTAAGGCATGTCATAAATATCCTAAAAGGGAATTTTAATAAAATTCCTGAAACATTCATCTAAGAAACCCATTTTTTTTTTTTTTGCTAAATACCTTTCAGACCAGCATCTAATCTACTCAATCGCCTGCTTTATTGACATTTCAGATTTTTATTGTTTCAATATCACAACATGGAGGTTTGCATAAATCTGATCACATTCTGAACAAAGTGTGGATTAGAGAGACGCTTTATTTACTGGAGGTCATAGTTAACTGTCTGTGTCCCAGTGATTTACCATAAGGTATCAAGTAGGCCTCAAGACCAAGAAGTTGATCTGGGTCTCAATATCTAAGTTGAGTTTTGCACTACACTCTGATTAATTAATCTGAAGTATATTCTAGCATCCTTGGATTTTCCCAGACTCAAATGTGAGGCCCCAACCACATCAAAAATACTGACATAAACAATTTCTGGGTAGCAAATATTTTGAGTTAACTTCCTTTCATTAGCATAGACGACTGTCAAGTAACTATATTCCAGAGAAATTACCCACAGGTCATTTCAGCACCCACTACCAGTATCCCTCTGGAACTTCCCTGGTGGCTCAGACAGTAAAGCGTCTGCCTACAATGTGGGAGACCTGGGTTCGATCCCTGAGTTGGGAAGATCCCCTGGAGAAAGAAATAGCAACCCACTCCAGTATTCTTGCCTGGAAAATCCCATGACAGAGGAGCCTAGTAGGCTACAATCCACGGGGTCACAAAGAGTCAGACATGACTGAGTGACTTCACTTTACTTTTACTTTACCAGTATCCCTCTGATAGACATTATGATCTTAATAGCTACTGAAATGGGAAGAATGTTGAGAGTGAGGAAGTTGTGAACACGGGTAAACATGGATAAGCAAGGCAAACT
>SJYT01050507.1:424860-503586 GCA_006410635.1 Cephalophus harveyi | reverse complement strand
GAAGAAAAGTTATGTCCAACCTAGATAGCATTTTCAAAAGCAGAGACATTACTTTGCCGACTAAGGTCCGTCTAGTCAAGGCTATGGTTTTTCCTGTGGTCATGTATGGATGTGAGAGTTGGACTGTGAAGAAGGCTGATCGCCGAAGAATTGATGCTTTTGAAGTGTGGTGTTGGAGAAGACTCTTGAGAGTCCCTTGGACTGCAAGGAGATCCAACCAGTCCATTCTGAAGGAGATCAACCCCGGGATTTCTTTGGAAGGAATGATGCTAAAGCTGAAACTCCAGTAATTTGGCCACTTCATGTGAAGAGCTGACTCATTGGAAAAGACTTTGATGCTGGGAGGGATTGGGGGCAGGAGAAGAAGGGGACGACAGAGGATGAGATGGCTGGATGGCATCACTGACTCGATGGACGTGAGTCTGAGTGAACTCCGGCAGTTGGTGATGGACAGGGAGGCCTGGCGTGCTGCGATTCATGGGGTCGCAAAGAGTCGGACACGACTGAGCGACTGAACTGAACTGAACTGATGTAAAATAGACAGCTAGTGGGAAGCTACTGTAGAGCACAGGGAGCTCAGACTGGTGCTCTGTGATGACCTAGACTGGTGGGATGCGGGGTGGGCATGGAGGGAAGGCTAAAGAGGAAGGGGATGGCAGGCACATTGGTGATTCACACTGTTGTACAGCAGAAACTAACATAACTTTGTAAAGCAATTATATTCCAATTAAATAAATTAAAAACAAAGACCACATAGGCATCATTAGTATCAGCATCAAGTTCAGAACTATCAAGACTGAAGAAGATTCCTGTTTGGACGAAATCTCAGGGTGATGGCCAAATGACTTAATTTGCAAAGTATGAGGAAAAACAGTAGAGAAAACAGTAAGAAGATTAAACCCCAAGCCAAGAGGAAGAGTCTTACTTAGGGAAGTCACAGAATGTATCATCCAAGCCTGGACACTTCTGAGTACAAATGTGGAACTATGGGTAACTCTGAGATGGATGACTCCTGCAAACTGGAATGTGTGTTATCCAGTTATCTGTGTGTTATCTGTGTGTTATCTGTGGGTAGAGAAAGCTAACAGTAGGGGAGGTTGAGAATAATTGACACTGATCAAGTCCTCTTTCTACCCTTCCCATTAGGATATGTTTGGCAGTTGAAAAATAATAGTCATGTGAAAGGGAGAGGGATCAGAGAAATGCCTTACTTTGGCCACCTCATGCGAAGAGTTGACTCACTGGAAAAGACTCTGATGCTGGGAGGGATTGGGGGCAGGAGGAGAAGGGGACGACCGAGGATGAGATGGCTGGATGGCATCACTGACTCGATGGATGTGAGTCTGAGTGAACTCCGAGAGATGGTAATGAACAGGGAGGCCTGGCGTGCTGAGATTCATGGGGTCGCAAAGAGCCGGACACGACTGAGCGACTGAACTGAACTGAACTGAACTGAAGCTTTACTAAAGGTTATAAACTATGAGCCCCAACCATCAAAAAATCCACTTGATACCTGTGACATGGGTGAGTGGGTCACTCCAGCAGAACCTGCAGGGGTCACATCAGGCTTGAAAGGATCAAAGTCCAGATCCAGCAAGGTCTCTTCTTTCTTCACCTCAGGGATTTCATTCTGTTGAAATAAAATAAAATATGCATGAGCTTGAATCTGATCAGATTTCATGATCTAATCCATGCATAATCCTCTAATTTTAGTTGATATTTCCAAAGCATGCTTTGATAATTTACCATTTAGTTGGCTCATCCATGGGCTCCCAGAGTTTTGTATGATGAGTGGGGAAATAGCCAACTCTGGCCAAGTGTAACCCAAGTTGCTCAGGTACATTGCCCAGGCTCCAATCCTTATTCTTTGTTTAGTTCCAAGTTCAGGCAACAAATAGAATTTTTAAGAAATATATCCTAAAGCCACCAAGATCCAAGGAATCTCCTCTGCCAGCTCATAAAACTCAAGTCAAAATTTACAGGGAACAAAGTAGATAAAATGAGCTAAGACTTGGACTCACTACAGTCATTTCACTGCTGTGATGCCCCCTGGGAAGCTAAAATTTAAAAAGGAAGGTATCAATATCTATAGTGACCTCATCCCACCTGCCTCTCCCCCATCCCTGGATTCAGTTATCATATGACCATTCTTCATCCATAATATTGTTTGTCTCAACTGCATTCATGAGGGAATGAAAGAGGGAAAACCATACACCCCAGTATTCACTGAAAAATGAGCTCCAACACCAATAACATTCTTAGATTAGAAAGAAAGCAAGCCAAATAGAGAAGGAAAGTCCTGCTTTAATAATAGCAAAAAATATATAATACTGAACACTAATGTTAGTTCATTTATTATAGAAGGCACCTATGTTCACCACTATACCACCAATACACATTTATTGTGAGATCAGTATATAGCATGGGCTTGAAGTGGTCTATCCCGGCCTTGGGTGACAAAGGGATGGTCAGCCCTCATAAACTATACCATAGTGGGAGAACTGAGGTCAGTTTCCACATGATTCGAGTTACATGTGTTTGTTATTTGATATAAATCTTAATATAGACCATCTGTTGCCTAGAAATTGAAAGATAACAACAATGGATATAGTATTATATAAGAATAGAGATGTAGGCAGAAAAAAAATTTAAGAAACAGGAGTTGTTTTAATTAATGTTGATCATAGATATAAAACTTAAAAATTTAGAAATGTATGAAAACCTTAAGGGCATTACAGATAATACTTTTTTTTTTTTTTAGGGTATCCATACTCACTGTAGGAGGAAATCTGCTTATACATCCTGCATACTGTCTTGAGTTATCCATTCAGTAGCATGGTTATTCTTCCTATATACTTTTAAAATTCACAAGGATAATGCTCTTCTGGGATCCCTCTTTCTTTAATAATTACAACAACAAAACTGTCAATTGATTCCCTCAGCCCCTATTAAAAATTTGCAGGAGTTTGTTTTTGTTTTTTAAACATAAATTTATTTATTTTAATTTGAGGCTAATTACTTTACAATATTGTATTGGTTTTGCCATACATCAACATGAATCTGCCACAGGTGTACACGTGTTCCCCATCCTGAACCCCCTCCTACCTCCCTCCCTGTACCATCCCTCTGGGTCATCCCAGTGCACCAGCTCCGAGCATTCTGCATCCTGCCTCGAACCCGGACTGGCGATTCATTTCATATATGATATTATACATGTTTCAATGCCATTCTCCCAAATTATCCCATCCTCTCCCTCTCCCACAGAGTCCAGAAGACTGTTCTATATATCTGTGTCTCTTCTGCTGTCTCGCATACAGGGTTATCATTACCATCTTTCTAAATTCCATATATATGCGTTAGTATACTGTATTGGTGTTTTTCTTTCTGGCTTACTTCACTCTGTATAATAGGCTCCAGTTTCATCCACCTCATTAGAACTGATTCAAATGTATTCTTTTTTATGGCTGAGTAATATTCCATTGTGTATATGTACCACAGCTTTCTTATCCACTCACCTGCTGATGGACATCTAGGTTGCTCCCATGTCCTGGCTATTATAAACAGTGCTGTTTTTCATCAATTGCATATTGGTACAAATTATATTTTTATGATTTTGCAAACAGACATTATGCTTAGAATGCTCTAGGCACTGCTCTATGAACTTGATACATCTGAGCAATAACTCATGTTAATGCACTTTGTCGTCTTTAAAGAATTAATTTACTATCTTCCCCCAAAGCACATTTTATGGGCACTGCTACTGCTGCTGCTAAGTCGCTTCAGTCGTGTCCGACTCTGTGCAACCCCATAGACGGTAGCCCACCAGGCTCCCCCGTCCCTGGGATTCTCCAGGCAAGAATACTGGAGTGGGTTGCCATTTCCTTCTCCCATGCATGAAAGTGAAAAGTGAAAGTGAAGTTGCTCAGTCAACATCTGACTCTTAGCGACCCCATGGACTGTGGCCCACCAGGCTCCTCCGTCCATGGGACTCTCCAGGCAAGAGTGCTGGAGTGGGGTGCCATTGCCTTCTCCACCGATGGACACTGCTAATCTTTAAAAAAAATCAAGGGCCAGATGGCATCATTTTCCCACTCAGGGATGAGTAGAACGGGCTGCACCAGGTTTTCTACTGTCCTTTGACTCCAATGCTATTCCAGGCTGCGGCAGAGACCCACTTCAACATCTTAGGGACCCCTGATATCTGCAAGTTCTCCATAAAAACTGAGCCACACAAATATGTCCATCCGTGCCCGAGGAGACAAACAGATCCCCTTAAGGAAGCTCAAATGGGAATTTAGAGATCAAGGGTTAAAAAGAAACCATTAGACTAAATGGAGTTATGCTTTGATTTTGAAATAAATATGGGTTTGCACCCCAACTTTGCCACTTGGTACGTTTGCTGGGCAGTTAATTCAGCTTTTTTGAGCCTCCATTTCCTCATGCACAAAATGAGAGCAATAATATCTAGAAAGACTACCATGAACAGTAAATTCAACAAATACACTAAACATAGTATCTGAAAATATTCAAAATGGAAATGGAAGCCTGCTATTAGTAACAATGTGGATCTGTGTAAAATGGCTGTCATTAAATATGCACTATACCAGTTTGGCTGCCTTCAAAAGGTGTAACTGGCTACTTTGGGCTTGATATCTATTTGGTTTTGTTTCCTCTATCTTGAGAGTTAGCCCTTAAGCCACTCATATGAAATCGTAATTTAATAGAGCTACAAAAAGAGTGGGAAAAGAGTTGCCTGTTTATGCAGTATCCCTTTATAAAAGAGCACTGAAGTACTCACAGTGCCGTCACTGCATGTCAAAACACAGTGACATGTAATTTCCCCTAACATAACAGAAGGGAATGAATCTTTTCTCATTTCTTACACCTGCATCACCACTGGAGTAGATCTGATGAGGTCCCAACATTCTCAAAGCTTTTTGGGAGGTTAATGTCAACTACTGTTTTACCATTGAAAGTCTGGAAGAGGTGACCTGGGATGTGCATCTAAGAAAGGAGACTGGGCGTGGAGACCACAGTGAGGGAAGATACCCAATGGGAAATACTACCAATGATAATAATCTTCTGTGCTATACTTCATGAAGCAGCTTCTGCTGGGGACATCTGAAGTTTACAGTTAAGGTACTGGACTTCTTCCAGTATAGGTGTACAATTTGAGCATAATCCTTATGCTGAGCTTTGCCTTGACCTCACGATCAATGGAGTTTACTTCCTTATCCTGTGACTTGGGGGTGACCGTGTGTCATGCTTTGGCCAAGGGATGTTAGTGAACATAATGTAAGCAAAGGATTGAAATGTGCTTGAATGGTTGACTTGCTTTTCTCAGATTCCTGCTATTCATGAAAAGTACAAGCTTGGTCCAGCCACCGGCCAAAGAGGATGAGAGACACATGGAGTACATCTGAGCCCATCATAACTAATTTCTCAACACCAGAGTTAAAGAGAAATTCTTAAAAGTGGCCAGAAAAAAAGACATGTCACTGACAAGGAATGACATAAAAGTAATAGCAGATTTATCATCAGAAATAATGAAAGCAAAAAGATAGTGAATCAATATCTTTGAAGTACTAAGAGGAAGAAGCTAGAATTTTGTGCCTCTTGAAAATATTTTTAAAACACAAAAATGAGATGGAGATTTTTTTCAGGCATGCAAAAGCAGAAACAATTTGTCACCATCAGATCTGCATTAGAATTAGCGTGAAAGAACATTTCTTAGGCAGAAGAAATGATACCAGATAGAAATACAGATCCACATAAAGAAATGAAGAGGATCAGGAATAGGAGTAAGTGGGTAAGTATATATGACTTTGGCTATTATTTAAATCTTCTTAAAAAGTAATTGATTGCTTAAACAAAAATAATAACAAATTAATGTGAAATTATTTCACATTAAAAGCAAACTCGATGACAAAATAGTACAAAAATCAGAAAGGAAGAAATATAAATATACTATCGTGAGGTTTTTATACCATACCCTAAATAGTATACTACTGTTTGAAGGTAGACTGTTACAAGTTATTTACGTCCTAAAGTAACCACTAAAATAACAACATAGTTAAGTATAGCTAATAAAAAAAAGAAATAATAGAATTATAAAAATGATAAATTAATTCAAAATAAGGCAGATAAATGAAGTAGAAGGGCTAAAACAGGACAAAAAATGATCAAGGTGCTAGATTTTACTTCACCATATGAACAACCACCTTGAATGAAAATGCTCTAAATAATATAATGAAAGACAGAGACTGTCAGACTGAATTTTAAAAATCAAGACAACTAGATACTGTCTACAGGTAACTAACTTCAAATATGTACACACAAATAGATTAAAAGTAAAAGGAGAGAAAAAGATAAACATACTAACCTAACAAAAAGAAAGCTGGAATAGTTACATTTAACAACAAACGAAGCAGATTTCAAATCAAAGGGTATAATCAGGGATAAAGAAGGTCATTTCCTGAAATAAAAAGAAGCCAATTCCTAAACATGTGTGCATTCAATTATAGTTTCAAAATTTATGAAGCAAGAGCCAAGAAAACAACAAAATGAAATAGAAAAATGCTTAATTTTGCAGAGGAACTTTCAACAGTCCACTTTCAATAATAGAACAAACAGAAAATAAATAAGACTTTAGAAGATATAAGCAACACTATGACCCAATTTGACCTAGTTCACATTAAAAAGCATGCAGATTATGAAGGAAGAACTGATACTATCTTTATTCACAGAAGATATGATCGCCCATATAGAAAATCCAATGAACTCTACAAAAAGGCTAAGGCTCTAATACTGAGTTTAACAAGATTGGAAGCAACACCTTGCACCTAGCATCAACACATAAAAATCAGTTATATTTATATTTAACAGTATAAAAACCCAGAAACTGAAAATTTTAAAATACTATTTATAATAGCACTAAAAGCATGAAATACTTAGGGATAAACACAGCAAATGATGTGAAATGCCTGTACACTAAACATAAAAAATCATGGCAAAAATAGAGATCTTCATAAAAAGATATATATAGATAGATACATATACTGTATTTATAGGTCAGACAATTCAATATTATTAAGATGTCATTGCTGTTGGTCACTCCCTAAGTCATGTCCAGCTCTCTGCAAACCCGTGAACTATAGCACGGCAGACTCCTCTGTCCTTCACGATCTCCTGGAGTTTGCTCAAATTCATGTCCATTGAGTTTGTGATGCTATCCAACCATCTCATCCTCTGTCACCCCCTTCTCCTCCTGCCCTCAATCTTTCCCAGCATCAGGGTGTTTTCTAATGAATTGGCTCTTCGCATCAGGTGGCCAAAGTATTGGAGCTTCAGCATCAGTCCTTCCAATGAATATTAAGACATCACAGCTCCCCAAATTGATCTATAGAATCAATGCAATAGCCAATCATTTGTACTGGGTTGAATACTGTGCCCTCTTAGTCCCCTGTAAAATTCACATCCATCAGGAACCTCTGAATGTGACCTTATTTGGCAATAGGGTCTTTGCAGATGTGATGATATTAATATAAGGTCATACTGGATTAGGATGGGCCTTAATTCAATGACTGGTGTCCTTTTAAGAGGAGGAAATTTTGGATACACAGACACAAGGACAATGCTGCGTGAAGGCACAGAGCACAGAGACACACAGGGAAAATGCAGTGTGATGACAGGCAGAGTGGGATGATGGGTCTACACACCAAAGAACACCAAGGATTTCCAGGAACCACCAGAAATTAGAGAGGCATTTAAGAACGCTCCCCTAGTGCCTTCAGAGGGAATATGGCTCTGCTGACACTTTGATCTTGAACTATTAGTCTCAGAACAGCAAGAGAATAAATGCCTGTTCTTTTAAGCCACCCAATTTGTGGTGCTTTATTACAACAATCCTAGAAATCAAATCCAATGTCCTGAAAGTTTGTAGAAGCTTAAAAAGTGACTCTAAAATTCATATGGAAACTCAAAGAACCTAGAATAGCCACAACAATTCTGAAAAAGAATAACAAAGTTGAAGGACTAACCCTCTCTGGTTTCAAGACAGCATAAAGAGGCAGTGATCAAGATAGTGTGGTCCTGGCACAAAGGTAGGTAAAAGGATCAAAGCAAAACCACAGAGCCCAGAAACAGAACCATTCACAGATGGACAACTCATTTTCCACAAAGGTACAAAGGCAATTAAGTAGAGTAAAGCTACATTTTTCAACTACCGTACCGCCATATGTGAAGAAAGAAATTTCAACCCATACTGACTGACTCTGGCATTGAAAGGCACTAATTTTTTCCTCCAATGTTCATCTTATTAATTCCTTGTCCTCAAAGAATGTTAACGTGTTTACTCTGAAATAAATATCCACTGAAAGAAGAAGCAGCTGGTCCAGAAATTTGCTATATTGAACAGAACAGCCAGCGTGGTATTTAAAAGCAGGTTACAGATACCCAGGAAGTGAGTGATGCAAATGTAAATAATTTCAGGCTGGCCTCATCAGAACAGGTGAAAAGGGGCCATCTTGTGAACGTATTTTGCAAGCTGAAAATTTTATTTCGATTTGATTTACTAGGCAAGATAGGAAGATTTCATGAACTTAAAATGTAAGATGCAGCCTTACGTAAATAAATAAATACATAGCGCTGACTTGATCCCAACAGTCACACAACTTAAAGGCTGAGCTGATGTCTTGCTTTTTAGCACAGCAGGGTGACAGGAGGACTTGGAGGAATAAGCTGTAATGTTCAAAAGATAATCCTTCTGGATTTGTAAATGGGAAATCTATATCAAAGAGAGAAAATACGCTGAGAATAGATTTAGGCCAAATAGTTGGGGTATCTGCTATGAAAAAAATCCTCAAACAAGCCATCTTTTCTTCCTCACTGCCAATTGACAGGAAAATAAGCAAGAAGGAACCCTGCTCCCCTAGCCCTGCCTCTCAAGGGGTCCCTGCACTTCTGAGCACCTTCCTTGAAATTTTTTAGGTCGTACTCTGGTTGTGTATGTGGGGGATGGGCTTCCCCTGTGGCTCAGTGGGAAAGAATACACCTGCAATGCAGGAGATGCAGGAGACTCGGATTCTATCCTTGGGTTGGGAAGATCTCCTGGAGGAGGGCATGGTAACACGTTCCAGTATTCTTGCCTGTGGAATTCCGTGGACAGAGGACCCTGCTGGGCTACAGTCCACAGGGTCACAAGGGATGGACACACCTGAAGTGACTGAGTACCCATGCACACACTGGTGGTGGGACAGCAGTGCCATCGGGGCAGAACACCCTGGACTAGATCTGCATGGGCACGGCCCCATCTTTCCTCTTTGGAGCACTGTCCCCCCTAACTCCACAGGGAGGGTCCACCAAATGCCCCAGGAAACCAGGACTCATAAACCACCAGATGGTCTTGAAACTTGGTCAGCAGTGCCATCGGGGCAGAACACCCTGGACTAGATCTGCATGGGCACGGCCCCATCTTTCCTCTTTGGAGCACTGTCCCCCCTAACTCCACAGGGCGGGTCCACCAAATGCCCCAGGAAACCAGGACTCATAAACCACCAGATGGTCTTGAAACTTGGTGGCCAGTCCTGCCTCCAAGACGGTGGCTGGTGAGCAGACTGTTCCTGCTGGCCAGCATGTCATTTCACTCAGGGGATCCCATAAGACTGGCCACCAGGATGCTGCTGGTATGCTCATGTCATGTGACTCAGATTGTTTATATGGAGAGCCCCCTGACCACCTGTATAAAAAGCAGTAAGATTTTAACAGGAGATCAAGACCAAAGCACACAATCATGTGTATACATATATATGTGCTGTGCTGTGCTTAGTTGCTCAGTCGTGTCCGACTCTCTGTGACTCCATGAACCGCAGCCTGCCAGGCTCCTCTGTCCATGGGGATTCTCCGGCAAGAATACTGGAGTGGGTTGCTATGTCCTTCTCCAGGGGATCTTCCCAACGCAGGGATAGTACCCAGGTCTCCTGCATTGCAGGTGGATTCTTTAATGCCTGAGCCACCAGGGAAGCAGATATATATATATATATACACACATACATATGTGTGTGTGCTTATATACACATATATGTTTACATACATGTATATATGATTATGTTATTTTGGTCTTGATCTCCTGTTAAAATCTTATTTTTTTGTCACAATTTGGTTTCCAGGGACATAATACCTTTTCAATCTTCCTTTTAAAAATGTTTACCAAAAATCCCTGGTGGCTCAGTCGGTTAAGTGTCTGTCTACAATGCGGGAGACCTGGGTTCGATCCCTGGGTCAGGAAGATCCCCTGGAGAAGGAAATGGCAATCCACTCCAGTACTATTGCCTGGAAAATCCCATGGACAGAGGAGCCTGGTAGGCTACAGTCCATGGGGTCACAAAGAGTCGGACATGACTGAGTGACTTCACTTCACTTCACCAAAAATCCACTTCCTTAGAGTATCTGGTGGGGGAGAATGAGAGATTACTTGAGAAACTCTGATTTAAAGAAAGCAAATAGGGATTTTGTCTCAGAGCCTGAACTTTTTTGCTTTTTCATTGTGAAAAAGCAAAAGGAGATGTAGCCCTCCCAGCCTCCTATGACCAAGGGGATCTCAGGGGACTAGATGGAAAATGCTGTTTTCAAAGAATAATGCAGGTGTGCGCATACTCACACACACACACACACACACACACACACACACAAAAGATCTCTTTTTTAATTTAAGTCACTAGGAGTTAAAAATAGGGAGGAGTGGGTATGTCCTGTGGCAGATCCATTTCTGTAAACACAGAACCAAAAAAACAAAATCAGCCTTGTGATCTAGACAAGCAGGCAAGTCCCTGTACATAGATATGGCTATTTCCAGAGAAGATTCTGGGAAATATATTTCCAGAAACCACATGCTACAGTTAAGGTTTAGGCCATTAGAGGGCTCTGTAGACTTGATGGATTTCTGTTTCCAACCCCAGGACACACTCAAGAGAGAATTATCACTGTGATGAAGCAGGGTGTACGAAATACATCCATTAGAGACAAGGGACGTTTCATTCATCACATCTTGAACTTCTGGGTGGGATTCATACAAATGCTTTTCTTCCCCATTAAGCAAATGATAAAAATAGCAAACTGAGGACGCAAACCTATTTGTTAAATCTAAAATGACTCATTAAACATTTTAAAATATTAAAATAAAACATATATATAGAGGAATTATATACATATGTATATAAAGGAAATGGTAACCCACTCCAATAGTCTTGCCTGGGAAATCTCATGGATGGAGGAGCCTGGCGGGCTAAGGTCCTTGGGATCGCATACAGTTGGACACAACTAAGCAACTAACACACACACACACACACACACACACACATGAATCACCTTGCTGTACACCAGAAACTAATACAACACTGTAAATCTAATATACTTCTATAAAGAAAAAAGAAATAAAATTAAATAAAGCTAGATTATATCCTTCAATAAGGGAGCAAGCAGACTGAAATATAAATCCTTGCTTTACCCTTGCTCTTAACATGGTGATGTGCGACTCACAGCCACTGAGTCATTGGAAATGCTTCAACTCATTTCCATCATTTGACCCCATCAAATACACTGCAGTTCACCTGCTACCGTCATGTTGCCACTTAGATCCAGAAAAAAAGAAACCCTTTTCTGTCTTCTCCTCAGATTAAAAGAAAACAATATATATCAAGATAAATCCCCCCAAATGCACCCCCATAATGTCTCTGGGGGTTACTTCCTTCACAGTCCCCTGGCACACTGGTGGACTTGACCCAGCCAGTAAGCTAGAAAACGTGCCAGTGGGGGGATGCCTTTCCTTTCCATTCCAACAGCCCGGGAGCCTGAACACAGGCTAGCCAAGCTGGGGCAAGGATGGGGTCGTTATCAGCTGACTGTCGCTGCAGCGGCAACAGCTGGAGACATTTCAGGTTTGCCAAGGGCCTCCTCACCTCTCCCCTAACTCTTGATTTTGCTCATCAATCTCTCTCACTCAACGACACCAGCCAAAGTTAACCCTCTTAGAAGGACTTAGACACCTCTTCTGGCATCTGTATTTTTTAAAAGTGCTTTGATTCTTTTTCTCCCCCACACTGTGAAGGACCCTTAGGTGAGCCAGCAAACTGCAAATAAAAAAACACTGTCAAAGAAAGAACATCTTTGAGCCCCATCTTTACTTCAGAACTAGTCTACTTGTCCCATTTTCTCTAGTTCAGTGGTCTTGCCTGCTACATGGAGATGTCCTCAGCTAAGCACACATGGCTTCTGGGTGACCATATTCTTTACTGGAGATGGAATTGAGAGGATGCTCCTGAGGGGTCCAGGTGAAAGCAACTGCAGTAAGGGTCTTATCACTCTAAAACACGCTCACTTTAAAACTGATGAAGCTAAAAACAGAACAAGCTGCTAGAAGTACAAAGGCACAGAACAACTTGGACATGAAAACTGCTCCAGTTTGGTGCCAGGGCCATGGTGAATGCTGGGTAAGATTATTTGGCTCTAAGACCGCTATCCCTGGTGGCATCTGTGTATCCACAGATATTAGTGGTCCATGCACTGATAAACATGCAATTCCCTTTCCTCAAAGGAGCTGCTAAATCACATTTCAAGCCCTAATTAGCTTACCAAAAGGAAAACAATAGCAAATGGCGTTGCACTGATCCATAAACACCCTCTAGAGAGAGATGAGAAATTATGGCGTACCACTGCACTACTTTTAAGTTTTTATCTTCTGAACCCCCTGTTTTTAGTACATGATTTCTGTTATTATTGATAGGATGCAATTGTAATTGGGATGTTAGACATAGAGCTGTTATATATGTACTCAGGAATGACAATGTTATGTTTGCACCCCCTGCAAAATGTTAAAATTATTTCTGACTGTGAGAATACTAGGAGGAAATGGTATTGGCATGATCTCTGGAGACATTCACTCTTAACAAAGAGGTGACTTCGATGATGTGAGGAGCAGCTAAGACAAGATTATCCTTGAGGCAAAGGACAACCAAGCTGGGACAGGTGTAGGTATAACATCGAGGGTAGCTATAAATGGGTACACACACCCAGGTGTCTTTGAAACCAGGGGGAACACAGGTGGTTCCCTTTGCCAAGTCACATAAGTGGATCCATTTACTCCTACTAAAGGTCAAAAGACCTAATATTCACCTCTTTGAATTTCATTTTACTATTCTTTACTCAGGAGCAATATGAAAAAAATAATAAAAGGTGCAAACATGTATTAATATACACCAAGGTTTCCCTGGTGGCTCAGAGAGTAAAGGATTTGCCTGCAATGCAGGAGACCTGGGTTTGATCCCTGGGTCAGGAAGATCCCCTGGAGAAAGAAACAGCGCCCCATTCCAGTATTCTTGCCTGGAGAATTCTAGGGACAGAGGAGCCTGGTGGGCTACAGTCCATGCGGTTGCATGACACAACTGAGCAACTAACACTTAACATTTCTGTATTAATATATATTGATATCACCAAGGTGCTGATAGAGTAACAAAAACGTGGAATTGTGACCACCATCAGGGGCTGGTTATATTCA
Organism: Cephalophus harveyi; assembly: GCA_006410635.1. Taxonomy (NCBI): domain Eukaryota; kingdom Metazoa; phylum Chordata; class Mammalia; order Artiodactyla; family Bovidae; genus Cephalophus; species Cephalophus harveyi. The sequence continues at coordinate 490,037 of SJYT01050507.1, read as the reverse complement.
TCTGATAAAATACTCTGGACAAACTTTGATTTTTTTGGAAAAGACAATATTATGACATGAAAAAAAAATGCTCAATAAGATTAAACAGAAAATTCAGGAATATATAACAATACAATCAGAATTTTGTGCTGCAAAATTTGATATATACTTAGAAAAAAATAAAACAAAATAAACCTCTGGTGGCTCAAATGGTAAAGAATCCACCTGCAATGAGGGATACCTGGGTTCAATCCCTGGGTTGGGAAGATCCCCTGGAGTGGGGCATGGCAAGCCACTCCAGTATTCTTGCCTGGAGGATCCTATGGACAGAGGAGCCTGGCAGGTTACAATCCATGGAGTTGCAAAGAGTCTGACACGACTGAGAGACTAAACACACACAGCACACAAACCTAAATGCATGGCTATGTCAGAGTGCTATGATTTAAGGGCTTATTAAAATTCTCCACTTTACACTTTTTAGTATTCTCCCAACTTTCTATAGTAATGATGCACAGCACTTAATAATGGAAAGAAGGAGTCTTTTCAAGCACTGTACATCTCTCACTTGAGAATCCTTCAGACATATCAGGTAATTAAAGCAAACCTGAATAACAGCTAAATTTCACCATTGGCTCTCACATCTGCCACCTTCTCCAGAGCTGAGCCCTGAGAGACCCTCTGCCACGGAGCGTCCACGGACATCCCAGCTCTGTTCCAGGTGCTCACCTGGGAAGGTGTGGTCACGCTGATTTCAGGAACAAAGTTGTCCTCGAAGAAACTGATGATGTTCTCCTGCTGTAGCTCCTTCGTTGGGGTGACTTTAGGAAGAGGCGGGACAGGAGGCCCTTTCCTTGTCTAAGAAACATCACACACAAACAAACAGGGTTTAATTCAGTGGAAGATGGCACGCGAGACATGCAGAAATGTCTTGGGAACAGAGCCAGGGGATGAGATTGATCCCTGATTCAAATTTTGGTCTGCACTGAGAAATCAGCCCACCCGATTCAGGCAAAGAATGCCTGCTTGTAGCTATGGTGTGACAAGTAATGGTCCAATGAGGAAAATTCAGGCCACGAGACTCCATCCATCTTAACAAGAGTGCTATATCACAGCACTGCGGGGCCATGTACCTGTGCCTCTCAAGTTAAAATAAGGCCATGCATGCATGCGTGTGGGTTAAGTCACTCCAGTCGTGTTTGACTGCGTGACCATATGGACTGTAGCCAGCCAGCCTCCTATGTCTATGGGGATTCTCCAGATAAGAATACTGGAGTGGGTTGCCATGCCTTCCTCCAGGGGATCTTCCCGACTGAGGGATTTAACCCACGTCTCTTACATCTCCTATATTGGCAGGCAGATTCTTTACCACTAGTACCACCTGGGAAGCCCAAACTAATGCCATACCTTCTCCAAAGTCAACAGCAAATGATTTCTCACCTCAGCAGCACATTAGAATTCTAGAACTAAATCTAGCAAGATTTCACTAGAGTCAGTGAGACCACTATGGGCAGCATACACTTCACTCTGCACTTGAGTATTTTGGAAAGGTGTCTCAGCAGTAAAGAATCTGCCTGCCAATAAAGTAGAGTAAAGATTCAGTCTCCAATGCAGAAGACTCAGGTTTGATCCCTAGGTCGGGAAGATCCCCTGAAGCGAATGGCAACCCACTCTAGTATTCTTGTCTGGGAAATCCCATGGACAGAGGAGGCTACAGCCCATGGGGTCCCACAAGAATCAGACATGACTTTGCAAATAAACAACAAAATAAGCACTTTCGAGCTCTATCCATTATTCACATTTTTTCACAACGATCTTTAGTTTCAGCCATACACAAGAAAGCTTGAGCTGGATTAGACACTTCAAGTTTCCCCATAGGAATTTCATTTTCTCCAAAAGAAGGGATAATGAGGGTGGCTGTTTTTCTCTACATTTGCCTTTGCCTGGCCCTTTCTGTTTCTTTCAATCACTTGTACCATCACTTTTGCTGAGTGCATGCACAGTATGCCGTGGGTGATACAAAAAAAAAAATGTGAACTGACATAAACATCATGGCCGTTCTTACTCCTGGTGTTACCTAAAGACTTACTTCGTGACCATATGGACTGTAGCCAGCCAGCCTCCTATGTCTATGGGGATTCTCCAGATAAGAATACTGGAGGAGGGAGGTCACGTGGAGAAGGTAGGATTCAACAGAGCCTTAAAAGTGCAAGATGCTGAGAAGAGGAGATCATGCGAGCCTCAGGAAGTTGAGATCGTGGAAAGAGATGTCTCAACCCACTGAAGCAGAGGGTATGTGAGGAAACATAAAAATCTGAGTAAAAAAAGGGAAGTTTATTCCTTAGTGATGATCCCAATGGCCAAGGCTCACACTGAAAACTCTTGTCGATGACTGCACTCTGTGGGGTTATCCCAGGTGGGGTCAGCTCAGCCTGGGTTCTTCCGGTCCCCCATACATGTGATGTCTTCCTACCTGCGAGGGTCAGCTCTGCCTGGGTTCTTCTGGTCCCCCTCCTACATGTGATGTCTTCCTACCTGCGAGGGTCAGCTCAGCCTGGGTTCTTCCAGTCCCCCATACATGTGATGTCTTCCTACCTGCGAGGGTGACCGAGGTCGGACTGGTGCCGGAGATGCAGGTGCCAGCGTGTGATTGGGACTTGCTGTCGGGCTCGGGATGGGTGAAGCCTCCTCAGGTGGCGAGGGCGTCTTTGCAATACGGAGAGGACCCGAGTCACTGAATGGACACAGAGGGTAAGTAAGGCGCTCTCTACAGAGTGGTCCTTATTTCTCAGGGGCCTTCCTTCTCACAGAAATCCTCAGGCATGACAGGCACTATTGGTTATCTACTCCCTCTTCCTGTTCATCCTGGTTATTAGTAACGGTGATGCAATAACTGGTGCCATTTATTGTCCACTGTCTGCAAGATCCCATTCATACATTACCTCCGCTGATCACAAGACCCAGTGCGTAATTGTTTTCACTTCACAGGTAAGTAAAGTGGGGCACAGAGAGGATAAAAAATCCCTAACGTCACTGGAAAATTTTGTGGATCCAAATTCAGGCCTTAGTAATTCGAACTCCTATTCTTTCCACTGAGCCAAATAGGCTCTACAAGAATCTTCCAAACATAAGCTGAATTAATTGAACTAATTTCACTTTTGATTTATAAGAGAAACTTGCTATGGCATAATCTATAGCAAAACCTGCCCTGCCCCACCAAGTGATACATTGGCTATTAAAAGGCATCCCTAGGACAATGTTCATTAAGATTTGGTAGGCGTGCTTTCTGATAATATTTAGAAATTAATTCGTTGTCTCTATTTCTACACCTTACAGCATATTAATAACTCAATTCAGACATGTGCAAACAAATTATATGACAGATGAGAGTGTGTAATGTTTACTGAGAGCCCATCATGCTCCTAGCCCCAGGCCAGATGCTCGTGATCAGCCCAAATGCAATGGTTAATCCACCACTGGGGACACATCCTACTCTCTAAGAATTTCTAAACTCTACAGGTTGAAGGAACAAGTCTGTACCCCCAAATAAATGAGCACGTACACAGCAGAAGGGTCTACAGATTCAATGTGCTGAGGAAATGGGTCCCGTGGACAGGACACGGACACACACATGATTGGAACCTTGCCAATCATGGTCTCGCCTGGGAAGCACAACCACCAATCTATGCCTAATGGAGGCCCCTCTGAGCTCACTCACCACCTCGTTCTGCGGAGGAACATTGAAAAAAATGAAGAACATTTGTTAAGTGGTCGTGGCCCCATTTTCTCTTCATCGTATCTGATTCAGCAGCAACGAAATTTCCAGATACCTTTTTCCCCCAAAAAAACCTTAAACTTTTTATTTTGTATTGGGGTATAGCAGATAACGGGCTTCCCTTGTGGCTCAGCTGGTAAAGAATCTGCTTGCAATGTGGGAGACCTGGGTTTGATCCCTGGGTTGGGAAGATCCCCAGAAGGGAAAGGCTATCCACTCCAGTATTCTGGCCTGGAGAATTCCATGGACTGAATAGTTCATGGGGTCACAAAGAGTCAGACACAACTGAGCAACTTTCACTTTCACAGCAGATAATAACATTGTGGTGGTTTCAGGTGAACTGCAATGCAGCTCAGCCATACATTTACATGCATCCATTGTCCCTTCATCTCTGTATAAGGGAGCCACCTTTCCCCATGTACTTCCTTCCTAAATCACCCAAATGTCATTGTGATATTCTTATTACATTTCATTCTTAGTTTGGACACAATAGTTCTGTCCCTTTCCTGTCTTCTTTTAGGCAATGTTCTAAGACAACATACTTAATGCTCACTTAGTATAGCAGGCAGGGTATGGACTACATGTATATCTAGACCAAATAGAATCAAATGAGAAAATTAGCCATTTCCAGGAGGTTTCAAACACTAATACATGGAGGTGGCAGTGCCTGTGTAAGAGCACAGTGTTTTTATAAATGTATGGGTATGCAGGTATACATTGATGGATGCTAAAATCATAAACACAGAATGTCAGGACTGTGTTATTTCCTTACAAGGTGTTTAGTTCAATAGCATATTTTTATTTCAATTGATTTTAAAAATGAGCCCTTTATCCAGAAAGATTATTGAACTTCCTCCAGGAAAGCAGAGCAAATTAACTGCAGAATCAGAAAACTGAAATTTGAGTCCTCTGAATTCCAACCCAAGCTTCACTAGCCTGAGTACATAATGCCTGAGAAGGATGGATAAACGGGATTCCCAAATCATAAGAATAAGATGCTATGAATACAAACCCTGGCACTGTAGACTATTCATCTACAGATTACTGAGCCTTTGGTACATCTGACAGGCACACTCAAAATAAAAACAAACCAATGTTCAACAAAATCCAAACAATGCAGTGTTTGCGAGGTCCAGTTAGGAGGGAAGATGATGGTGAGGTCTCACTTACTTCCTTTTGCCTCTCCCAAAAAAGATTCATTAAAGGTATCAACACCAATATATTGGGCTGGCCAAAAAGTTCGTAATATATGATGTTATAGAAAAATCCATAATATGGTAATAGAAAAACCTGAACGAGATTTTTGGCCAACCCAATAAATAACAAGACTAATTGTTGTGGGTTTAGGGAATTCTCTTCCTCTCCAAATAAAGTAACAAGTGCACAACTAGAATTTGTATGCAAGAAATTGACATTATAGCTGGAAAGCAAAAAGAGGTAGATAGCCCTCTGTAGTGACAAAAGTCCATGAGGATACATCTGAAGGCTAAGAGGCAATGTAAAAGCACAGAACTAAGTTCTGGTATCACCCTCTGGATGGAAACATTCCTTGATTTTAGATCTTTGTAGGATGAGTAAAAGATGCTGGTATAGGCTGTAGAAATTGCAACGATTTTTGCCTTAAAGGTATACACACATGAACTTGGCCTTCACGAACACGGCCTACCTGGGAGCTCCTTGAATGCTGAAGGCCTTGTCCGCATGCTGGTCGCCCAGTTTCGTCATCACTTCATACAGTTTGTGGCAAAGCTAGGAAGACAGATGTCACGTGTCTATTAATTTTAAGTCATTCTGCTGCAAATTCAGCCTACTGCCCCCAGGAAGGAATTGCTTATTGAAACATTAAGAATCTTATGATAGCACGGATGGTCTCAGAATAATTTAATGTCTGAATTGGGTCCAATTTAAAACTCATGTCAAAACTATAAGGCCACAAACACAAATTAACATATATATAAACCAGAATATAGAGGAGAAAACACACACTTTTTATTTACATTGATTCTATTAGAGATAAAGTGATACAACCACCCTGTTGAACTAAGAAAATATTACTCAATGACACAAATGCTGACTATCTATTTGGAGACCAATTTTTCCTCAGGCTAAAGACTTGAAAATCCAACTTTAAAAACTGACTGAAAAAATAAAAAAGATTGTATGATTGTAACAAGTAGGCAGGGGTTCACGAAGGCACAAATTGAACCAGATTTATAGAAACACGCGGTCACTACAAAACAACATAGAAATATTATTGAGAGTCAAAACACACTATTAAAAGAAACACGAAAGAGAGTAAATTCTTTGCCTAATGTGTGCCATTGCATTTGCTTCCAGAATAAATGTTCATTTACTTTATATTCCATACGGAAAAATCATCATCATTACTCACCACTGCAATTTCCTTATGAAACTTGGCTTCTAGGCTGGAGACATTTTTGAAAGTATTGACATAAAATCCAACTCGTCTACCATATGGAAATACAAAGAAGAAAGAAGAGAAAGACCAATCAGCAAAACTGTGTTTTTAATGGCTATTACATATATTAAAAAACAGATTTTCTTTACATAATTTTGATTTACACTAGATTAAATAAAAATACTTAACCCAAAGTAGGTCCAACCTTTCCTGATCCATTCATGAACAAAAATACCATCTTTTGGTGTAGAACACAGTCTTTCCTGATATCTGGTTAATACCCAAACAACATTTCTCACACTTTAATGTGCATCAATATCACTTGGAGATTTGTTTCCAATTTAACAGGTCTGAGGTGTGTGTGTGTGTGTGTGTGTGTGTGTTAGTTGCTCAGCTGTGTTCCACTCTGTGTGACCCCATTTACTGTAGCCGCCAGGCTCCTCTGTCCTTGGAATTCTTCAGGCAAGAATACTAGAGTGGGTCGTCATTTCCTTCTCCAGGGGATCTTCCCAACCCAGCGATCAAACCCAGGTCTCCTGCATTGCAGGAAAACTCTACCATCTGAGTCACCAGGGAACCTCGGCTCTGAGATGAATTTCTAACAAGTTCTATGTGATACTGATGCTGCTGGTTCAGAACCAGTGATTCTAGAATCACTGCCCTAAGAATTTGTGTTTTAGATATGTACTTTGTAAAGATTTTGAGATAGAGAAGTTTATTATGAACATATGCTTCATTCATACTGCTGAGAGGAAGAAGCAGATTTCAAAACAGCATGTGAATGTTCACATTAATACAAACGGCCACACAAGATTAAATACCAAAATTTAGCAGCTTTGGACAGAAACAGCTGAAGGAACTAAAAGAAGAGGGTAGGATGGGCCCTGCGCCAGCTGCAAACATCTGTTTGAGAGGCCAAACAGGCTGCCTTGAAGAAGGATCAGATTTAAATAGAAGGTGGGTGCAGGTGGGGAAGGGGGAGGTAGCTGAAGTTGTGATTAGTCATTCAGTCAGGTCTGACTCGTTGCAACCCTGTGGACTAAAGCCCACCGGGATCCTCTATCCATGGGATTTTTTTTAGGGAGAATACTGGACCGGGTTGCCATTTCCTCTTCCAGGGCATCTTCCCGACTCAGGGACTGATCCTGCATCTTCTGTGTTTTCTGTATTGCAAGCGGATTCTTCACCTGCTGAGCCATGGTGGAAGCCCAGCTGAAGTTGACTGGTGGTTACTGTTTTATTTGCATCGATTTTTCACTATACTAAACAAAACCCTAATGAAAATCTATGAAATGAACTCTGTGTCCAGCTTACTGTTTCCTCAGAATTAGCTCCTTGACTGTAAACACTGGGTGAAAGGTACAGAGAAAAACAGATTTGATGGGAGCTGCTGACCCGCTTCCCTATGCAGGGACCTTCTAGGCCCCTGAACATAAAACTTCTGTAAATATGCTGGGAAAGAGTTAGGATCTCACCTGCTTTTAAATTATCTTCCATTAATGAAAGCTGAGTTAATCCTTTTTTGTTCCTTTATCCATTGCCCATTTGAATTTGCTTGTTTATTTCTTGGAGCTTGTTTTATTCTTATTATTCATACAAAATTTTCTATTAAAAGCACTGAACCTTGAATCCATTTAGCAAAAACAAGAATCTCCATTCTTCTATCTTTAAATTGCTTCCTGATACACAGCTTGTTTATTTCAATGATTATTTAGAAAAATAACTGGCACAGTACTAGTGAGAAACACCTTATTTAGAATGACTAGACAAACATCTACGATTTTCTAAGATTTTGTTTCCTTTGATTTCTGAGAACTCAGATTTTGTTTTCTTTGAATTCTGAGAACTCAGAAATCAAATCAACAAGGATGTATTTAATTTTGAAAAAAAATGTTCAGTAGTTTTGATGCCACTTATCATATAGTGATTCTCTCCTATTTATGAAATCAGAGATTCTATCAAAGCAGGAACTGCCTTTGGCTAGTTCACAAGAACAGACTCAGCACCTAATAGCAAATGGCACAGAACAGGCGATGCAGTAAATATTCCATGAATGAATGAGCGAACAGATAAGCAGATTAACAAACTAGTGAATGAACAAATTTGGCACTCATTCTACTGGAAGAACACATTCTGACTATAACCTTGACTTACAAAAAACTGGTGTAGTCAGCAGTAAAATATACACCCACAAAGAGTACCAAGCTCTGAATTTTGATATTATCTGCTGTCAGGTAGTCTGATAATATCAGCTATAAAATGAGGATTCATTTCACAAGCTCTTCATCAACAGGAGACTCTGAGACATTACCATTTCCCCAAAGTACTTGTCTGAGGCATCCTCAGGGCCCTTCTGGTTAGCTGTTAAGACCAACTTAATTTCTTCATTAGAGGTTTCTTTGTTCTTGGAAACCATGGAAAGGCTTAACAGCTGAGCCTACTGCAGTCCCAGCATGCAGGCCAGGACACTCTCCCCTCTCCCCTGAGGGAACCTGTCTCACCCCAGTGAGCTGGTCACTGCTTCCGCCTGAGCCCCCTTCAATGGAAGGCGCATGCGCTGTCTATGAGTCTGTTTTACACATATGTCCATTTGTGCCATATTTTAGATTCTATACTTAAGTGACATCATATGGCATTTGTCTTGCTCACTTCACTTAGCATGATAATCTCCAGGTGCACCTATGTTGCTGCAATTTTGCATTATTTTGTTCTCTTATGGCTGAGTAGTATTCCATTGTATACACATACCATATCTTTACCCATTCCTCTGTTGACGGACATTCAGGTTGTTTCCATGTCTTAGCTATTGTGAATAGTGCAGCTATGAACATAGGGGTGCATGTATCTTTTTATAGTTATAGTTTAATATACATATATAATTATATATATTATAATATATATAATTATAGTTCTGTCCAGGAGTGGGACTGCTGGGTCATATAGTAAATCTATTTTTAATTTTTTGAGGGACCTCCATACTGTTTTCCATAGCAGCTGCATCAATTTACAATCTCACCAATAGGGTAGGCGGATTCCCTGTCCTCCACATCCTAACCAAGATTTCGAATTTTACTTAAAGCAGTGTTGCATGACAAGCACAATCCTGTTTATTCAGGGTGGTAGCATGGGTGTGCTGATGAAAACTGAGACATAAGGCCCCACTTCACCCAACAACTTCTTGGTTCTACCACTAAATGGGAAAACTGAAGTTAATGGAATGAGAAATGCAGAGTACCCATAAAAAAGAATACTGGATGCTTGGGGCTGGTGCACTGAGATGACCCAGAGGGATGGTGCGGGGAGGGAGGAGGGAGGGGGGTTCAGGATGGGGAGCACGTGTATACCTGTGGCAGATTCATGTTGATGTATGGCAAAACCAATACAATATTATAAAGTAATTAACCTCCAATTAAAATAAATAAATTTACATTTTTAAAAAAATTTTAGTAAAAAAAAAAGTCTATAAATAACAAAAAAAAGACTATTTCATTTATAAAATAAGAATGAAGCTCAGATTAACAGGTGAGAGCTGACAGTAGAGGTTTCACATAAAAGACAGAGACTAGATGACCCTTTGAAATAAAAAGTTCTTCCAAGGGTTAAAAATTTATCCTTTAAAGTTCAAGGTTAAGGATAGTCCTCCTAATGCCTCTAAATGAGATTTGTATCTCTACTTGAAATAAAAGTCTAAAACAGTGCTGTCCAATGTGGTAGCTAACCAAATTGGGCTATTTAAATTTAAACGAATTAAAACAAAATAACATAAATTTAAAATTCAGTTCCCAGGTCATACTAAACATATTCCAAGTGCTCAAGGTCAACCACATGTGGTAAGAAGCTACCATATTGTAAATTACAGATTAGCGAACACTTCTACTGGACAGTGAGTGCTAAAGCATCACAGGAAATAAGACAAGTAATAGTCACTATTCCTGAACTTATAACATATACAGAACCATCTTTACCTTGACCACAATGATGGTAACTCTTCTTGTAAGTCAACGTTAAACTCTTCAAACACTTTCTGTGCTTTCTGAAATTCTTCTTCTGCCTAGAAATGACACATAACATGTTTACACTGAAACATCACATGCACACCACACTTCCAGACACAACAGCATTTAATATAAAATAGAAATAGCTTTACGGCATCCTGGAACATTTTGGAAAGGAGAAAAATCTGGTTAAAATCCACATGATCATTTTCAACAAAAGTGAAATGTTAAATCTTATTGAAAAAGGAAAATGTGATTCATTACAATGGTTGCTCTTGCAGTCTCTGGCAGATTCATTCATTCTACAAAATGGTACTAACTGCCTGTCACATACACTGTTACATGCTCTGCTTGGGATACTGGGCCAGGATGCTTCCCAAGAAATTCCCTGTTTAGTGGGCAGTCTAAGTAACTACACAACAAGAGAAGGCTTATAAGCATTATGGAGCTTGCCATTAAGAAAGACAGTGCAAGAATTAGTGAAGGTTCCATGGAAAAGGTGATATTTTAACTTGATACTGAATCTTGAAGAGTGAACACCTGTTTGCTAATGAAGTGGTGGAGAATGGTGGACAACACATAAAGGTGGAGTTGCCTGGGTTGGGATTCTCACTTACTAACCATGTGGACTTTCTTTACTATCTTTCTGTACCTAAGATCCATAAATGAACATAGCAATGTCCACCTCACAGGTGTTGTATAAAGGAAAGTGGATGTAAATAAAGTGCTGAACACAGTGCCTTGCTTCTCAGTGGCCTGATGTGAAACTCAGCTCTTACAGTGACTGCTTAGGGGCCAGTGTGTAGGTCATAGAAGCTCCAGATTAGGATGTTTGTGTGGAGGAAGAAAGCAGGGGAAAGAAGACTTGAAAGCTGACAAGATGGAGAGGTGAATCAGAAACCAGCTGTGAAGATTGCATAGGCCATGCTAAGGAATTTAGAACTTTTTGCAGGCAATGGGAGCCATTAAAAGACCTAAGCGTTGGAGAAATTCCATCTGGGTACGTTCAGTAGAAAGGTGATCCAGGAAGCTATGTGTGGGAAGATGGGGGGAGACAAGACTGGAAGCCAAGAGAGAAGTTAGTAGGTGTCTCCAATGAGCTGTCAGTGACTGGAGACATACATGGAGAAAGCTCTGGAAATGGGTTCTTTAAAAGAAAATGAATGTCAAGCAATTGTAGCACACATCTGTACTCTCAAGCACAAGTTACGTCTGAGAATTTCATACTTGATTTCCTAGTTGAATCTTCATTTTGGCATCAAGTATGAACCACAGCAGGTTTCCCAGGTGACGCTAGTGGTCAAGAACCCACCTGCCAATGCAGGAGACATAGAGACGTGGGTTTGATCCCTGGGTCAGGAAGATCCCCTGGAGGAGGACGTGGTAACCCACTCCAGCATTCTTGCCTGGAGAATCCCACAGAGAGAGGAGCTTGGCAGGCTACAGTGTCTCAAAAAGTGTTTCAAACAGTTGGACATGACTGAGCAATTTAGCATGCACACACATGGACCACGGTGACATAAAGAGTGTAAGGACACATTACTTTATATGATCAGGCAGTACTGTTAGGGGTAAACATTTATTATGATGAAAATGTGTGAGTCAGTGCCACCCAAGTGAATTCTACCAAGGACCTGAAAACCCTTAGTGTAACTTACAAAATTATAGACAGCAGCCCACAAGACCCATATTTCAATTTTTAAATTCTGTCCTGATTCCAATCTCCATGAGAAAAGAGAGATTTCATTTCAAAAGCAAAGTTGTTACAGGTCATAGAATACAGAGACTGGTGGCAACAGTGAAATTGGTCCCTACCTTAGAGATGCGGCTCTCATCCTTCCTCTTGGAACTCTGCAAAGCTTCCAGATGATGGCGGGCACTGTCGTAGTCCACCAGCTTCCGGCTGCGCTTGGCAATACGATTCTGCCAACAGGGAAACATAAGCACTAAGAGAGAGACACAGTCACAGATTCTCTTCTTGACTGCCAAAACACTTTCCTTGTCCAGAGTAGCTGGAGATCGAAGTGAACCAGAATTTCAGTAGACAAATGATTGCTAGAAATCAAACTACTGTCTTCAATCCTTTGTGTGAATGTGTGTGTGTGTGTGTGTGTGCGTGCATTCAGTCATGTCCATTTCTTTGTGACGTCATGGACTGTAGCCTGCCAGACTCCTCTGTCCATGGAACTTTCCAGGCAAGAATACTGGAGTAGGTTGCCATTTCCTACTCCAGGGCATCTTCCTCAACCAGGGATAGAAACCGAGTCTCTTGCATCTTCTGCATTAGCAGGCAGATTCCTTACCACTAGGGATTTGTGTGGCTACCATTAGGTAAATACCTCCCTTCTGATAATAATTAGGACAATCATTAAGAGCTGAAGGCAGAATTTGCAGTCAAAGACCAGAGAAATTCCAGAATTGGTGAAGGAAAGCACATCAACCTATACTCTCTATTAGTCTTTATTCTAAACCTTTAAATGTTCCATTTTAAAGACAGTCAAAGACTGTGTTAGGATTTGCTTTTATAATTCTAATAGCACTCACACTAACAGCAGTTTGATAAATCCTAAGACACGCTTTTTTCCTAGACATGTTTGACAACCCTTTTGTTTGTTAGAAATATCTGAGGAGCTTTAAGAATATATTGATTCCTAGAGACTTTCACTTTTAGTTAGGCTATAGAGAGCTGCAAAGAACGTTACTCCCATACTAATAAGAAATAAATATCTGGATAGTCTATAAAAACATAAATTGTCTTTAATGTATCAGAGACATAAACTCACAAACCAATAAAGCCATCTGAATCCCAAAGAGGGATGTGCGTGCATTCAGTCATGTCCATTTCTTTGTGACGTCATGGACTGTAGCCTGCCAGACTCCTCTGTCCATGGAACTTTCCAGGCAAGAATACTGGAGTAGGTTGCCATTTCCTACTCCAGGGCATCTTCCTCAACCAGGGATAGAAACCGAGTCTCTTGCATCTTCTGCATTAGCAGGCAGATTCCTTACCACTAGGGATTTGTGTGGCTACCATTAGGTAAATACCTCCCTTCTGATAATAATTAGGACAATCATTAAGAGCTGAAGGCAGAATTTGCAGTCAAAGACCAGAGAAATTCCAGAATTGGTGAAGGAAAGCACATCAACCTATACTCTCTATTAGTCTTTATTCTAAACCTTTAAATGTTCCATTTTAAAGACAGTCAAAGACTGTGTTAGGATTTGCTTTTATAATTCTAATAGCACTCACACTAACAGCAGTTTGATAAATCCTAAGACACGCTTTTTTCCTAGACATGTTTGACAACCCTTTTGTTTGTTAGAAATATCTGAGGAGCTTTAAGAATATATTGATTCCTAGAGACTTTCACTTTTAGTTAGGCTATAGAGAGCTGCAAAGAACGTTACTCCCATACTAACAAGAAATAAATATCTGGATAGTCTATAAAAACATAAATTGTCTTTAATGTATCAGAGACATAAACTCACAAACCAATAAAGCCATCTGAATCCCAAAGAGGGAAGAGTTCCTGTAGGGAGAGATGAGACACAAAAACCATTTCACCTTTGGCAGTTAAAAGCTGTTGCCAACCCAATACAAGTGGACAAGTTCAGTTCATACCCATCATTCAATCATGTCCAACTCTTTCAAATTCCATGGACTGCAGCATGACAGGCCTCCCTGTCCATCCTGGAGTTGACTCAAACTAATGTCCATTGAGTCTGTGATGCCATCCAACCAACTCATCCTCTGTCATCCCCTTCTCCTTCTGCCTGCAATCTTTCCCACCATCAGGGTCTTTTCAAATGAGTTAGTTCTTCACATCAAGTGGCCAAAGTATTGGAGTTTCAGCTTCAGCATCAGTCCTTCCAGTGAATATTCAGGACTGATTTCCTTTAGGAAATGGACAAGAAATCAGCTAAAATTTTAACAAATTGTTAAAGATCCACTGTGGGCTAAGGTGTCAGTTTGGAATAATAGCTGGGTGTCCAATATCAAGTGGCCAAAGTATTGGAGTTTCAGCTTCAGCATCAGTCCTTCCAGTGAATATTCAGGACTGATTTCCTTTAGGAAATGGACAAGAAATCAGCTAAAATTTTAACAAATTGTTAAAGATCCACTGTGGGCTAAGGTGTCAGTTTGGAATAATAGCTGGGTGTCCAAGACACAGGGGAGGGACTTCCCAGTGGCTAAGACTCCATGCTCCTAATGCAGGGGCCCAGGTTCAATCCTTGGTCAGGGAACTAGACCCCACATGCTGCAATTAAGAATTTCACAGGCTGCAGGTAACAGTTTGAATGCTGCAACTAAAGATTCTGTGTACTGCAATAAAGACCTGACACAGCCAAAAAATAAAAAGACATGGGGGTAACTTGCACTTATGAGCAAGCTCTTACCTAGGGTTTCAAATGGATTCTATCAGAGTTTGGGGAACAAGACATTCCCTTCCAATGCAGGTGAGAATGAGGTGATCTCTGACTGCCAAGGGGTAGAGACAAAGCCCTGCCTATTTTCTAGGTCAATTTTCTATTTACAAAGCAAAAGCTTTATGCCACTTGAGGAGGAAACAACAGATCTTCATGTCCAGAGACACCAGGCAGAGATCCTCCATTCTGGGGAAGAAGCAGAAGCGAAACCAAACTAACCCTGGGAAGGGACAGGAATCCCCCGGGTCCATCAATTCAGTTCAGTTCAGTCACTCAGTGATGTCCAACTCNGTCCAGAGACACCAGGCAGAGATCCTCCATTCTGGGGAAGAAGCAGAAGCGAAACCAAACTAACCCTGGGAAGGGACAGGAATCCCCCGGGTCCATCAGTTCAGTTCAGTTCAGTCACTCAGTCATGTCCAACTCTGTGCAACCCCATGGACCGCAGCATGCCAGGCTTCCCTGTCCATCACCAACTCCCGGAGTCCACCCAAATCCATGTCCATCGAGTCAGTGATGCCATCCAACCATCTCATCTTCTGTCATCCCCTTCTTCTCCCACCCTCAATCCCTCCCAACATCAGGGTCTTTTCAAATAAGTCAGCTCTTCCCATCAGGTGGTCAAAGTATTGGAGTTTCAGCTTCAACATCAGTCCTTCCAATGAACACCCAGAACTGATCTCCTTTAGGATGGACTGGTTGGATCTCCTTGCAGTCCAAGGGAGTCTCAAGAGTCTTCTCCAATACCACAGTTCAAAAACATCAATTCTTCGGCACTCAGCTTTCTTTATAACCAACTCTCACATCCATACATGACCACTGGAAAAACCATAGCCTTGACTAGGTGGAACTTTGTTGGCAAAGTAATGTCTCTGCTTTTTAATATGCTGTCTAGGTTGGTCATAACTTTCCTTCCAAGGAGTAAGTGTCTTATTATAACATAAACAGGTAATTTCAGCAGATACATGGAAACAGTTAAATGAAAATCAAATGGAAATGCTAAAGACAAAAAAAATTATATACCAGAGAGGATACATTTGTTCACTAGACATAAAACAGTTGAGGAAAGAAACTGTACAGTTGAAGGTAAGTCAAGAGAAATTATTCTCATTAAACCACAAGGAGAAAAAAATTTAAAAAAAAAAAAAACAACAGAATCAAACACAAAAGGCCTCTAATAGAATATCAAATAGTCTAACATAGTGTAAATTGGACTTCTTAGAAAGAGATGAGAACAAGAGTCAGAAGAAACATTTGAAGAAATAATGGCTGAAAATTTTATGAAATAAGGAAGCCATCAAAATTCAGTTCCAAGAAACTCACAGAATCCCAAGAGAGAAAGATACCAAACAAGACACAGCCAGCTATATCATAGCCAAACTGCTCAAAATCAAGAATAAAGAAAAACACCAAATACAAAGGTAAGAATTATAGAAGACTAATTTACAGAAACTGTGTAAGTTAGAATACAGTGCTTTATTTTTAAGCACTGAAAAATAAAAATCAACAGAGATCTTGGAATTCTATTCCAAGTGAAAATACCTCCCCAAAATAAAGATGAAATAAAGATTTTTTTTTTTTTAAGACAAACAACATTTGGGGGAACTCACGGGCACATAAGAATTGTAATACCAAGTGGAGCTGTCAAAGAAATAGTATCAGAAATGATTTTTTTTTTTAATAACAGAATCAAACACAAAAGGCCTCTAATAGAATATCAAATAGTCTAACATAGTGTAAATTGGACTTCTTAGAAAGAGATGAGAACAAGAGTCAGAAGAAACATTTGAAGAAATAATGGCTGAAAATTTTATGAAATAAGGAAGCCATCAAAATTCAGTTCCAAGAAACTCACAGAATCCCAAGAGAGAAAGATACCAAACAAGACACAGCCAGCTATATCATAGCCAAACTGCTCAAAATCAAGAATAAAGAAAAACACCAAATACAAAGGTAAGAATTATAGAAGACTAATTTTCAGAAACTGTGTAAGCTAGAATACAGTGCTTTATTTTTAAGCACTGAAAAATAAAAATCAACAGAGATCTTGGAATTCTATTCCAAGTGAAAATACCTCCCCAAAATAAAGATGAAATAAAGATTTTTTTTTTTTTAAGACAAACAACATTTGGGGGAACTCACGGGCACATAAGAATTGTAATACCAAGTGGAGCTGTCAAAGAAATAGTATCAGAAATGATTTTTTTTTTTAAGGCAAATAAGATTTTTTTTTTTAATTGTAGACTTTAAACAAGTTTTCTTAATATTTATTTATTTATTTATGGCTGCATCAGGTCTTAGTTGTGGCATGCGGGATCTTCACTGTGGCACGTGGGAGCGTGTGGGCTCTGCAGTTTGCAGAGCACGGACTTAGTTGCCTCGTGGTATGTGGGATCTTAGTTCCCAGACCAGGGATTGAACCTGCATCTCCGGCATTGAAAGGTGGGTTCCTAACCACTGGAACCTTTGCATATTTTGAACCTTTGTGCCCTCACTTGCCTCACTCATTCCCTGCTCCTAACTCTGGGTTAGTACTCTTCCAGCAGTGCCCAGGTTTCTGTGACAGACTCTGTCATCCAGATGCTGTCTGTCCCACTGTGCTGCTCCTCCACGCTCCCTTCAGGAGAGGTGACAGGCAGCATGAGGCAGTTACTCTCATTTAGATGCTTTCAATCCCTTTCACTTGACTCTCTGCACAGACTACTTCCAACTGGTGTTACTGAAAAATTTGGCTGATATACCACATTCACTTAAAATATGCGATGAATTAGTCCAGGCAGAGCAGAGAGAAGTGTCTGATAAGGTGACAAAGCTCATTATTTTTAGCAAATATCTGTTACCTCCCAGGAAGCACTGACCCTCAAGGCAGTGGCCTTGTGTGACGCTATGGAAACTCTTACAGAACTCTGCTTGGTGGACTTGGGTGGGGTGGGAGCGGGGAGTTTCCTTTAATATCTTCCAAGAAGCAAACCTTAATTCTTTGAAGACAAATTTGATTTTTGAAAAGAGTTAAAATTCAATTACTTCCAAGCCTGGGAAGGTATACTGGATCATCTTATTTTTTGTTCACAAACAAGAAGTGAAGTAAACAATGTGAGTCATTTTCTTGTGTAACTGACAAGTCAATTACAGAGTTCAGCTTTCTGTGGTAGAAGTTATTATTTTGAAGGCCATCACTCATTTTGATGCATATATTTTTGTGTTTGAAGAGCCAATCTATTTCCTTACCTATTTGATATTTGGAAAACTTCATCTCCTAAGTAAGGGTAGAGTTAATACACCATAGCTTTTACATAGAAAATGATACAATCTTATTTAATCATCCAATAGTAAGTTTTATTAAATAAATTTACTAGCTTAATAGTAAATGGTTTTTGTCTTTTTAAAAAGATTGTTTTTTATGCTGACCATTTTTTAAAAGTCTTTATTGAACATGTTATAATATTCCTTCTATTTTTTTGTGGTGTGTTGTTTTTTTTTTTCCCCTTTGGTGACAAGGCACGTGGGGATCATAGCTCCCTCACCAGGGATTGAACCTGTACCCCTGCATTGGAAAGTGAGGTCTTAACCACTGAACCACCAGGGAACTCCCAATAAATAGTTGAAATAAATGGTTTATTTAAAAGTACTTCAGATTTCCCACTATGAATTGATCTTATGCAGCAAAGAAAATAATTTACTGAAATTTTTTAAATTTCAACAATACTCCCAATTTGGAATTCATTTTGGCCCACTGCTCTAGATATATGCTAAGTGGCTCAGACATGGCTGCCAAGATAAACTCTAAACTGCATTTTATAGTAACAGCTCACAGCTGTAAGTTTGCCTGGGTTAGTGACAAGCTGGCTCTTATTACAACACTGATGTTAGATGTCAGTGCTATATAAAAAACTGTAACATCAGGTGCCCTGCCAATCACAGTTGGAAAAGTCAAACATCATCCCCTCATAACTAGTACTTCATAGTCTTTGCTGATGGGTTGCAGTAAATATTTGGAAATCTGCCTGAGGTTACACACAGCCTGTTGATATTAACAAGAGTCAAGGAGGTTAACTGCATCCCAAGCTTTGAAAATTCTCCACTGTATCTTTAATCATAAGGCCCTTTTCATCAATAACCCATTCATTATACAAAAATTCAACACTCACTTTATGAAACGACAGAGTCTATATCCACTTCTAACCCCAGCCACTGGGTAAATGCATACTTCTGTGTATTTTCATAAAAGATAAGTCTTTCAATCACTAGAAGCAGCTCTCCCACCTACTCTCCAACTTCAAATTTTCTCTTTTCCAAGGTAAACACTGCTGTTCCCTTCACTGTTCATCAAATGAAATGCTTTTGCAATTCTTTATCTTGGTTGAAACCCTAAGTGTATGCTCTAATAGTCTAAACATGACTTCACAGAAACAGAGAGAGAGATTATGTAGGTTCTTTTCATGATGCAGGTAAAACCATGAAATATGTTTCATTTATCTTCAGGGCATGCAGCTGGAAAAATGATTCCAGATCTCTCATGTAAAGATGTTTCAGTAAGTGAAGGATCATCTTTATGCTTGCCCCTCTCCCACATGGACCCCAGGAAAAGTAAAAATCCCACTGAGTATTTCAACAAACTGAAAACATAAACCAAAATAATCCATCAGGAGTTTATTTTAATCTATGTTTCAACATAAGTAGTTCAGTGTCTATTTGTCTTCTGGAATTTTACACTCCTAAAGAGAATGGCTAATTTCCAAATAACTTGCTGGGCAGTACCATAGCAAATAACAAATAAGAAATAAATGCTTCACACTTCTCTTGATGGCATTAAGTTTTGATCCTGAAAGAAACCCAACAACTTTTCAAATGTATTCTTCTGTAGGCAATCACAATTTTCATTTGCTTATCAAAGTCATACTATCAAATATTATCTGAATAATTTAGACAAGTGGCAAAGTTCTTTGATATTTTCCAATAGGAAGACAAACTTTTCTTTTACCTCCTTCTGATTTATTGGGAATTGATTTTCTTGAAGATTAATTACCACCCAATAAACAATATTCTAAAGTGTGATAATAATTCTGAGAATCTTTGCTCCATAAACACTGCAAACTCCAATACGAAATGTCAATGCCTATCAAAGTATCTGAAGATGTCTCAAAATGCACTGTGTACCGAATTTTAAAATTTATTTTAAAACTTTTTAATTCTCAGAAAATTTTAAAAACTAACTTAAAATCTTTTCATTAGGATGTAGTTATGTAATGACTCAATAAATTGTTCTGCTGCCTATGATGATAACATCACTGAGAATTGATATCTAGATTTGTTCTCCAGGATATTTTGTCAACAAGGCTAATGTATCTAGTCTGATTCACTTAGGTTCTTGTCTGGTGCCTCTGGCTTCCCCAAAACACACTGAAGTATTAGCCAACTAGCATTAGGCATTCTGTGCAGGGCCAAGGAAATGAACGTCATTGATTTCGGCCAAGAAGTTTCACTATGTTTCATGGCCAAAGCCAGTTCACATTACTGCAGGTATTTTCCTGGTGTTTGGCAATGTCTATAAAGGTTAGGCAACCATGACTGGAATTCTGTTCTACAAACTGTGAGCTAATAAATGGGTATTGTTGTAAGCTGCTCTAAAAAAAAAAAAAGACCAGGTAAAAATGGAACTTTACATCAAAGGTCACCTAGTAAGATACTGCAAATGCCATGGATGGTGGTTTCCGGCTCCTTGATCTACAGGAAAGGCAGCATGTGGCTGTCTTACCTTGATGTCCTCTTTCTGCTGGGAAAACAACTGGAGGGTTGATCTATCAAAGCTACCATTTGCTATCTACAAGCCTGATGGCTTCCAAACCATCTTTACCTTGAGAGTCAATTCTGAATCTGTGATATTCAATCCTTCATTTGTGTATTTCCCTTTCAATGAATCCAACTGTTAAATAAGACAAATGTTTTAGACAGGATATTTTTAGATCCAGATGCAAATGTATTTGAAATGCTTACATCTTAAGAATGTGCAGGTGTGCTATGAACAGAACAAAGATCAGATTTTGCTTTCACATTTGCCATGAAGTTTCTCCTTTCCTCGTGACCTTGTTTATCCTAATGGAAATTCCTGTCAAGTCCCATATAATAAAAAGGTTTGAACATAGACCGAAATTTTTTAGTAGCTCTGATTTATGATCAGGTACATATATATATATAGGATTAGAAAGAATTCTATAGAGAAAAGATGAAGCAGTTCATTAAAGGAGAAAATGTTATTTCTGTAACTATATTTCATTTTATGCTGATAGGAACAGAATAAAAATCCCACACTTAAATAGGCAAAAAGTTTCTGTCTTTGATGTCAGCTTGCGGTCTTTTAACTCCACTTATCTCTTGCCCATTTTTAATAAGTACATGCAACCATTAAATTCTTCCCTTTATAAACACAGAATAAAATACCTTTATGTCGGGAAATTGGCCCAGATAGGTGTCCAGTGTCAGCAAGGACCCATCCACTAATTTCTGATGGAAGTCTTCCCACAGCACATCACATTTCTGAAAGAAAAAAGGAAATAAAGGGATGAATGCAGAATTATTTTAATTGGATACCTTTCACCAACTTCTAAAAAGCCTGAAACTATAAAATCAGATAAGTACTAATTCCTTGGATAGTAAATGGTAGAAGGAATGTGGATTATTTTAAAATACCTTAATTTGGCTACCATTTCTAAATTTACAATACTGAATATATAGGTTACCTAAGGGCTCAGCTCATTTAAAAATGTGTTTCTGCTTCTGAATTAATAAAGAATGTATTCAACAGAAACTTGAAAAGGCCCCTGGTGCTGGTGGTTTAGTCGCTAAGTTCTGTCTGACTCTTGGCAACCCCATGGACTGTAGCTTGCCAGGCCTTTCTGTCCAAGGGATTTTCCAGGCAAGAATACTGGAGTGGGCTGCCATTTCCCTCTCCATCAGAAGGCCCCTTATAAATCCTTATAAATGGATTTTGGGGCTAAGAATAGAAGAAGTCCAGTAAAAGAGCTTGCTTCTGAAGCAGTCCATGAAATTAGAAGCCACTCCATACAAACAACA
This sequence comes from Cephalophus harveyi, assembly GCA_006410635.1. Lineage (NCBI taxonomy): Eukaryota > Metazoa > Chordata > Mammalia > Artiodactyla > Bovidae > Cephalophus > Cephalophus harveyi. The sequence continues at coordinate 468,373 of SJYT01050507.1, read as the reverse complement.
AACCATTGCTGAAGCTTCCACACAGACAGCAGAAAACTTATAGTCATACTGGAAAGGGCCCTACCATGCATGGAATATCCGTTATGATCAACACAGTGACTATCAGATATTATTACTGTTATGACTACTACTGTCACTATATCAAGTCATAGCTGCTCAGATACATCCAACTCTTTGTGACCTCATGGACTAGAGCCTGCCAGGTTCCTCTGTCCATGGAATGCTCCAGCCAAGAATACTGGAGTGGGTTGCCATGCCCTTCTTCCAGGGGATCTTTCCAACCCACGGATCCAACCTGGGTCTCCTACATTTCAGGCAGGTTCTTTACCATCTGAGCCACCAAAGAAGCCCAAAAGTGAAACTATTAGTCGCTCAGTCATGTCCAACTCTGCAACCCATGGACATCAAGGCAGTTGGTTAAACACTTGACTTGTCTGTGTGTGTGTGTGTGTGTGTGTGTGTGTGATTTAATTCTCACAGTATTCTTATGAGGAAAGTCTTCCTTTTATCTTTATGTAGAAGAAAATGCTGAAGCCCAGAGATGATATATAACCTGGCCTAGGTCATGCAGCTGGTAAATGACAGAGTCTGGGTTCAACCCTTGAATGTGAACCCCACGATCTGTCTCTGACACCAGGCTGCCTCACCAGAACAGGGTACATATCCCAGCTTTGTGACTTTAGAATGAGTTTCAGTTTATCCAGTCAACAAACTGACAACATAAAGTGCCTCACAGAATCGCAAGCACATAGCAAGTGTGCAAGAACATTACTCTATACTCTTCCCATCACTACATTTGGGGGTCTCCTGACACCATCTACCCTTTCTTTCTCCTTAGTAACAGAACCTCCTGGCAGTAACAGTTTCTGCCAGGCACATGGCCTCCTAGGACTCAGACCACATTTATCGGTATCCACTGCAAGCTGGTGTAGCCATGAGACTAAATTCTGCCAACAGGATGGACTTGAAGGCAACATCCTTGAAGGGAGGTTTGTCCTCCACGCTTCTTCCTTCCTGTTACTGGAAGACAGAAATGAGTGCTGATAGCCAGAGCTCAGACAGTCACTTGAAAGTAGAGATGAAATCAGGGGTGCAAAGACAGGCCCCTGATGGTCGTGGGTTCCCCCAACCACACATGGGCTGCCACCTTCAATGTCCGTCATGGGAAAGAAGTTTCTGTCTTGTTGAAAACCACTTTTTAATGGTTGATTTCCTTCTTTTTCTTTTTCACCCTTTAAAACCCAGTTCTAATTGTTATAGATCCTTATTCAAGACTTTATGCAACCAAAAAATTTAAATCCATTATACAAAAAGGCTTATACTCTATCTGAGCAGACCCTCTGAACATGCGGTGCCAGGTGCTTCACCTTCAAAAGAGCTCATATTTAGGTCACCAACTGAAGATTCCCAAAATTCTGGCAGCCACAAGGACCTAGGTAGGATATCAGCTGTTTCCTTAGGAATAAAGGTCAAGATAGTGGCATTTGCCATCCACAGAACACACAGTGTTCTGAAAAGCCATTTATGCAAGCTTCTATCATTCCCTTAAAAAGTCTTCTTTTCATGATGAATTTTAAATGTTATACCTCTAATCAGAAATTTACAAAATGAGTTAAGCCTTTAAAACATGCTGTTGAAACAGTGTCTATATTTAAGAAATGTGAGAAGATCTAATTACTCAAAACACCATTGAAAAATGGTGTGTGGAGGCTGATTTTGCCCAATTCACATCCTGAAAGGTTTCAAAAGAAGTTAACAGAGCTAACAAGAGCCTTATTCATTAAAAAAATAATCTCTGTTTCTATCACAGTCAAAACAAGACTATGATTTGTGATCAATACAGGAGTGTCAGAATATTCACGGAGCGGCCCAAATGAGTAGTTAACCCATCTTTCCAAAGGCTGCATAGAAGATCAGCATGTCACCTACCAGACCTTCTCCTGGGTTGTGGAGGCCACATCTCTTAGGTCTTCCATGCCTCATGAGAAGCAACAAGCTCCCGTGAAGTGGGCATGACAAACAACCACTCCTTGTTTTAACAAAGAACTTGGTCATGAGAAAACTCCAGACAGCAGGATTCCTAATGTCTGTTAACAATCACATGCAGTGTGCACTAGGTCGAGGGTGTGAATATACAGGCTTTCAGTGTGTTATTAGGAGGTAAAATTAATACTCTCACTTTGCAGATGAGGAAACTGAAGCCAAAGAAGGTTAAAGAACACGCCCAGTGTTACATCCCATTCTGGCTTCCTCAAAGCAACAGGAACTACATTCTTGCTTCCCAGAGCCAGACAGCCCTGGCCTAGACAGTGCACTTTAAGTGTTAAGACATGTCTTGGGATAAAGTATTTCACTAGTTAAATTTCTACTAGGAAGCTCTGTCTTCAGCCCTGCAGACTGGCAAATGGACCAGTGGGTGGTGAACTGAAACAGATGCTCTTCTCAGCTCCTGTACCTGCTTTCAAGGAGGGATGGGGAAGGAGAGGCAGTACTTAAAAACATGTCATGAGCCAATTCTCCTGCTGAAGTGGGCTAAGAAGTGTAGTAAGGGACAGAAAAGGGCCACTCTTAAGTTGAAGAAAAACAATCTTTAACGCACAGCTTTCCCAGGTGGTTTTATCATCACGTTCACTATTCACTATGAGTTTGGATAAATCTGGATGGCAGAACTGCATAGCACCTTCTGGGTACATGGTGTCCCTTCCTGATTAGGGCCATGAAGTGCTGAGAGGGGATAAGTTGAGTGAGTAGGACATGGTGGGACCCACTGGGAAGCCACGCTGGGCCTCCCAAGCGCTGTGACCAGCTCTCACCTCGCCAACCATTTTCACATCTTCACGCCCATACCAGTCAGGCTCATAGACTTCATGCAGCGACTCGGTGAGCTTCATGGAAGCCTCTTGCATGCCTAGTATTGGAGAAAAACAATTCCCGTTAGAGAAGGTGGGTGAAAAGTCTCTTCCTCCTTCCCCTGCTTTTCTAAGTGAGAGGGAAAATCTTGAACACTTGCTAAGTGTTTAAGGAAAAACTGGGCAAGCACAGCTGCTATTTGCCTCTGTAGTCACATCTTTCCTGATTCTGATTACAGCATGCTCCTTCTTGTATTTATAATAACAGTGACAGACACAGGATCTTAAAAATAAATAAATAAATAAACAAGGCATTCTACTCTGAAAACAATAGGGGTGCTGTCACTTGTTAAATGATGTGAAACCATAAATGTACAGGACACCTAGAGCTCTTCACTATAAAATGACAGAGTCCTAGAAATTAATCCTACATGAATTTGAATATTAGAAATAAAGCCTTTTTTTTTTTTCTTTGAAGCAGACAGAAGCACAATCAACAGGATTTTAGGGCATAATATTTGAATTGTTTTAAGGGGCCCAAATTTTTAAAAAAAATTCTTTTTCCAATATTATCAAAAGCTATATATACAGTTTTAAGTTAGAAGCCTCAGAGAACTTCAAGTTCTTCAGTCTATGGGTCAGAATTTTAATTATTGGTATAATTTGGTATGTTGTAAAAATATGGTTATTAACAATAGTAAAGATATAAAGTGCAGCATGGTGATATAAAGTGTCACTAAGTCTGTTTCAATCTCCCCTCTGCCCCTCCTTCAAAACACAGAGGGTAAAGTGTGGACTACAGTGGAGACCACTCAGGGCTGGGAACAGAACAAGGAGGAGTCTTTGGCTGGTGACTTGGAGAAGCGCCACTTTGGCACCAGACTCTCCCTCCTAGCCAGAAGGTGAGACCTGGCTGAGTTGGTGCCTTGGCCTTTGTCCCTAGGAGAAATGAAATGGCTGGATAGAAGGAGAGGAGAGAAAAACCAGAGTGCCATCATTAGAAATAAAAGACACATCGCATAAACTCAATGCCAGTGAATCAAAGAGGGAAAGTTTTTTGTTAAACTGAAAGCTGCAACACTCTAAATTCAACCATGTGTTTGTTGGATTTAAAGCAGTCAGTTTTGGGTTCAACAGTGAGAGAAAAATAGTCAAAATAGAAAGCGTCTAAGAAGTTTAAGGTTTTTGAACACAAGCTGCCCATTCTCCTTGCTTGGTGCTTGTAATAAATTTTTCTCTGCTCCAGAAAATGAAATTAAAAATAAGATGTAAGAAATGATCAAAGTATATCCTCCAACAATATGCACAAGAGTCACACAATGGAAAATTATTCAGCAGCACAAAATAATGAAATAATGCAATTTTCAGCAACATGGAATGACCTAGAGATCACACTAAGTGAAGAAAGTCAGAGAAAGACAAATATATGATATCATTTATATGTGGAATCTAAAAAAAATTGATACAAGTGACTTTATTTTCAAAACAGAAACAGACTCACAGACTTAGAATACAAACTTACGGTTATCAAAGGGGAAAGACAGGGGAGGAATAAATTAAGAGTTTGTGACTAACATATACACACTGCTGCTAAGTCACTTCAGTCGTATCCGACTCTGTGTGACCCCAGAGACGGCAGCCCACCAGGCTCCCCCATCCCTGGGATTCTCTAGGCAAGAACACTGGAGTGGGTTGCCATTTCCTTCTCCAATGCAGGAAAGTGAAAAGTGAAAGTGAAGTCGCTCAGTCGTGTCCAACTCTTAGCGACCCCATAGACTGCAGCCTCCCAGGCTCCTCCGTCCATGGGATTTTCCAGGCAAGAGTACTGGAGCGGGGTGCCATTGCCTTCTCCAAACATATACACACTACTTCACAGAAATTGATGACCAACAAGATCCTACTATATAGCACAGTCAAATATATTCAATACCTCATAATAATCTGTAATGGAAAAGAATATTAAGAAGTGTGTGTATATATATATATATAAGTGTATATATATATGTGTGTGTATATATACACACACACATATGTGTATATACATATAACTGAATCACTTTACTGGATACCTGAAACTAACAACATTGTAATCAAATATATTTCAATAAATTATTTAAGAAGTAAAATAAAATATTAATCCCACCCCCCAAAAAAGAGTCAACATCTAATCTGGTATTTCACAATGCTTTTCCTCTCTCTAGAGGGGCTTCCCTGATAGCTCATTTTGTAAAGAAACTTCCTGCAATGCAGGAGACCCCAGTTGGATCCCTGAGTTGGAAAGATCCACTCGAGAAGGGATAGGCTACCCATTCCAGTATTCCTGGGCTTCCCTGGTGGCTCAGCTGGTAAAGAATCCTCCAGGAATGCGGGAGACCTGGGTTCGATCCCTGGGTTGGGAAGATCCCCTGGAGAAGGGGATCCAGTATTCTGGCCTAGAGAATTCCATGGACTGTATAGTCCATAGGGTCACAAAGAATCAGACACAACTGAGCGACTTTCACTTCACTTCACTTCAGGGGACAGACAGTCCCCCTTGTTTTCCCCTGGTAAGATGCAGATACCTATTTGGTTTTTGCACACGAAAGGTATGAATGTGTTTTGTAATCACGTGAAGTGTGAAAGCCTGTGACCCTCTCTCCATAAAGGGCACATCACTGAACAGGTTTAAGGACGCCCTTTACCATGAGGAGTACAAACAACCCACACCAGCTGAAATGACTTGACAAGCACAAGATGAAGCCCAGCAGGGTACTGTGGGAAAGCAGTGATGACTCAATTCTCTGGGCCCACTGATGAAATAGAGTCTTATAGGTGTAGAGACAGGCAAACGTTGCATAGTGTGTGTGCTTAGTCACGTCCAGCTCTTTGTGACCCTTTGGACTGTAGCCTGCCAGGATCCTCTGTCCACTGGATTTCCCAGGCAAGGATACTGGAGATAGCTCCCAAGTACTCCTCCTGGGGATCTTCCCAGCCCAGGTATCAAACCCACGTCTCCTGTGTCTCCTACACTGCAGGCAGATCCTTTTCCCACTGAGCCACAAAAAGTAATGCAAAAACCTCCATCCCTCCTCTAGCACTCTGAGTCCAAGCAAGGAAGAATCTTTCTCCTGTGATGTGGTCTCCTCATGTGGTCACTGCTGACATATGTGGCAGGAATATTTATCTTGAATGTCCATGTTTAACCCTAACCCTAAGCAAACTAATACTAAGAATGCACCCCTCAAATTCATACCAAAAGTGAATCGCTAGTTAGAACTCTATCATTCAGATGGCAAAAGGCTTCTGAAGTTTTCTTTTAATTCTTCAAGTCAGATGGAAGCTATAAACAGCACATAGACAAGCTCCTAATGTCTTAAGAGGAAGAAAGAAGCATGATGGTATTGCAGAACAAAAACCATTGTGGTGCAAAATGAAACTGTGACTTAAGTTTAAAATAAAATTATATAAGATCTTACTCATTGAGGCAAAAAAACACAATGTTGCAGTAAATATGTCTATTATCAGCTCAAAATAACTACTAATTGCTGTGTGGATAAGTAGCAGTGTGGGTAATTTGGAAAGAAATTATTTTGACAAAAAGCTGTTTCTACAACCCTCCATAGGAAATACTGTGACAGATAGACAGGTGAACAAAACACAAGTCTTGCTCTTAAAAGACAAACAGATTGGCATAGATTTAGAATTTCCTCTGGTGGCAGAGCTAAAGAGGAAAAAACATAACTAAAACCTAAGTTTCTTACAAAGTACTTTGGCAACATTAAAGCAGAATAGATGCTAAGTGGCATTTAATAATATCTAATAGCCAATATTTTCTTGGACTTTCCAGGTGGCTGAGATGGTAAAGAATCCACCTACAAGGCAAGAGACCTGGGTTCAAGTCTTGGTCCAGAAGATCCCTGGAGAAGGGAGTATTTTCTTAAAAGATTAGTGGTTTCCAAAACCATAAGACAAGTATCAAAATTCATACACAGAAGAATGATCATCTTACTACTGGATGGGAACCATTTCCCTCTCACCAAAAATTTGGAGCATCCTAGACCTCAGTTTTCCAAAGTATTCATTAATAATAAATTATAGTACACACAATATGTTATAGGAATAATACATGAAATGAGCCATAAAAAGCTTATGTCTGTGCCTGGTACACATGTGTTCAATAAATGTGAACTATAATTACTATTAAACTATTAGCCTAGACTTCTATAAAGTCTCCAGTTTCATTTCCTCTAATTTATATTTCATACCATTACAATAATTATTTCTAAAATGCTAATCTGATCATGTGATTCATTCCCTCACCTAAAAGAATGTAAGGACTCCCTTCTCCACTGACAGAATAAAACCCAAGATTTCTTCTACCTGGAAAGTCTTTCCAACATCAAACTCTTTCCCTGGCATATTTTATCACCTGATGACCATGGATGCCCCCTTCTTGGGTTCATTCAGTGTAAGTTCTACAGAACGGCCATTCCTAACCTGGGCTCCTGTCCCTCAGCTAAGATGGGAGGACTCTCCTTTACTGTGACAGCACAGAGCACACTTCTCTTAAACTACACATTACCGTGCATATCTGGCTTTTTTGCTTATTAGCTTTCTCTACCACAAGCCCCATGAGAGCAAACGCTGTGTCTTATTCATCTCTGCATCTCTATCTTCTAGAACAGTGTCAGGCCCGTAACTGAGACTCAATGCAATGTTTGCTACTAAAATCAATGAGAGCATAAGATCTCCTACAAAGTCCAAGCCATCAGCAGAAATAACAAAGCCCCACAGGATGAATGCCACCCAGAGATTAGGGATAATAAAACAAAGAGTAGAGCTCATTGAATCCAATTTCATAAAATGCCAGTAGTAGAGATGTGGGGGGACTTCCGAGAGCAACTGGAGCGCTTTATAGTTGAGGAACATCTGGCACATTTTACAAATGAGGCAGTTGCCAGGCTTGGATTATCCCATAGTTGCCTCTGAGACTGGACCCAGGACTCATCACTCTACTGGGTGCAATCTCATTCTCTGTAATGCTGCCTGTATTAAACTGCTCCATTAGTTAGCTAGAGTTCTTGTGAAAACCAGAAAAATGGGCCATGAAAGCACTTTGAAAAAAGCAAATTATAATCTACTTAATGCATAACCCTTATCTTTAAGTGTGTTCCCAAAACTCAAAATATGCTCCAAGGAATGCTGATTCTTTCTAAGACTTTGAGAAGAAAAAAGCATTCTACAATTAAATCAGTGGAAAATGCTGCCCACGCCACAGGCCTAAGGGAGATTAGATTAAGGGTTAAGGGTTCTGATAAACTCTGTAGTAAACTGTTTAAAAACTCATTCCAACCAGCCTCAGCCAGAGTCATTTAAACAGAGATCTCTCTTAGAGAAGAGAGATTTGTTTGTTAGTCTTGCTTGTTAGTCATGCAATCAGCAAAATGTGTGGGGAAAAGCTACTAGACAGCCCCTCCTCCCTCATATGCAGATGTCACCATTAGAAGTGGGGTGCAGGGCACAGCCTGATGGAAGAGTCTCTTTGATGCTACACCCATTGTCTCCCTGGAGCCAAGTCTTCTCACAGTGGATTCTCCTTCCAGACCACATTAAGGAAAAGAAATAAGCCAATCTTTTTAAGTAGCATTCTCCATACTAGTGCAATAAAATAGACCCAAATACATAGTCTTGGACAAGAAATCCATTTCGCTCATTCATTTAACAAAAGTATCCACTTTTAAAAATTCAGCCAACAAAGAGAAAATCCTATACTTAAAAGTTTATGACTTCTTGTGTTCAAATCTTAAATCAACAATGAAAGAATTACCAAGAGTGCCTTCTATTTTCTGACCAAACTTATAAATATTTGAGGTTAACTTTTTTAGAGCAGTTAACTATGACCTCTGTGAATTGTGGAGGTTAAATTAAAGCCTTCTCCATACTAGTGCAATAAAATAGACCCAAATACATAGTCTTGGACAAGAGATCCATTTCACTCAATCATTTAACAAAAGTATCCACTTTAAAAAATCAGCTAACAAAGAGAAAATCCTATACTTAAAAGTTTATGACCTCTTGTGTTCAAATCTTGAATCAACAATGAAAGAATTACCAAGAGTGCCTTCTATTTTCTGACCAAACTTATAAATATTTGAGGTTAACTTTTTTAGAGCAGTTAACTATGACCTCTGTGAATTGTGGAGGTTAAATTCTCTGGGTCTTACTTCTTTACAAATGCAGGATAAGGCTAATGTTATTTAGCCTGTAATGGGTGGTGACAAAGAAGTAACATGCGTAAAACACTTAGTACACTGCCTGCTGCTGCTGCTAAGTCGCTTCAGTTGTGTCCAACTCTGTGCGACCCCATGGACTGTAGTCTACCATGCTCCTCCGACCATGAAATTTTCCAAGTAAGAGTACTGGAGTGGGTTGCCATTTCCTTCTCCAGAGGATCTTCCTGACCCAGGGATCGAACCTGGGTCTCTCATTAAAAAGCAACAGAGGTAAGTTGGCATTACTCCACTGTACAGATGAACTCGAATTATGAAACAATGCAATACTGATGGCTATACAGTTCAACAGCAGTACAAGGGAATAGCAATGCCTCAGGAAATACAGAGACCAGACCATGCCTTGCACCCCTGCTTGTTTAATAAGCCCACGACCCTAGACAAGCTATTTAACCCTTCTATGTCTGGCTTTTAACGATAAAATGAAGATAAAATAAGTACCTGCCTCATAGAGTTGTCAGGTGAATTGAAATTATATGGCTGGTTTATAAAATAATAAAAGCTTAAATATATCTTAGTTTGAAAATTACTTTCACTAATTTGATTTTTATGACTAATTTTTATTAAGAGTTTCATTATGTAGCCATAACTTTGTAATCAATTTCATACATCCACATTGAAACTGTTAAGAATAAATTCTTGGAAATGAAACTAGTGTATCAAAAGGCATGCCCCACCCCCACACACATATAAAATAAAAAATCACATATAAAAAGCCTTTGCCAAATCCCTCTACAGGAAAGCAGTCTTACCAGAAGTGTACAAAAGGAGTCCATTTCCCACAGCTCCGCCAATGCTAGGTATTACAGCTTTGTTTGAGGTCTTTTTTTTTTTTTTTTTTTACTTTTTATGTCTTTGAACACTTACAAGAAAAATAACATCTTCTCCCTTTGACTTCATTTTATATTCTTTGAATACTCAGGACAAGCGTTTTTCACATTTTTTACCCATCTACAGATCTTCTTTGATTAATTTTTTCTCCATATGTTCTACTCAGTTTTTCTTTTGATCCACTAATCTTCATTTAGCTTACTTACTGGGCTCTTTATATCCTGGCTCACTTTCATTAAAATATGCTGTCAAAATAATTTTTTAAACACTGTGTACATTAATGAGGTCGAATCTCTCAAACTTGCCCTTTCCAATTTCTGCCTTCTGGGGGAGCCTTGTAAAGACCTTGTCGCCGGAGACTGGAGATTAAGTCTACTGTATTTTATTCTGGCACTTGAGCGCATCTCTTTGTCTATATATTTAAATCTTCACTATATTTGGAAATAAGGAGAGAATAAAGAGTGAGGTTGGGAATCTTACTTTTTTTCTGAGTTTTTGGCCAGTTTACCCAAGACTCATTGTCAGATGATCCATTCTCACCCCACTAATCTCAAAATCTGCCTTATCATCCACCGTGGGTGCACTTGGATCTGACTCAGTGCAGGGGACTGGATATCTCCGGAGGCAGAGATGGAGTACCCAACCCGATCGCTCTCTCCACTCTCCACCACTAGCCTTATTTCCTTGCCTTGAATATCAAGAGACTAGAAACAGCAGTAGAGCCTCTCTTTGCCCTACAGTGGCAGGGTTGCAGGTGCAGCTGGTCCCCACAAGTCATAGGCAATTCAGGGCCATGTTTCATGTTAATGCTGCTGTCATCCCTCGCCTGCTCCTGCTAGAGGGCTTATGTGCAAGTCTAAGAGCGTCCAGCTCTTGGGACATGCTCTCCCTTGGGACGAAACCAGCTGCAGCTTTTCTTAAACAAGGTCTGCAGCTCACTCTATCTAACAACTCTTCCTAGAAAGCTCTGGCACATGGGAGGCACTTATTCCTAGTTTCCTGCATAAGGGCCCACATATTTTTTCCTTATATATCCTGATTATCATTTCAATGGGAACTGGGGAGTGGGTAGAATGGAACACCTGTGCTCAAGTACCCATCCTGTCAGGAAGCCAAATGGCTTTCTGATTAACACTTGATCCTGTCACTCTTGAATTCCTAGAACAACCCGTGCTTAGTAACATGCAGTAAACCACCCATACACATTACCTTTGATAGCTGCTAAGTATCCTCGGAGTTCTCGCTGAAGTCTGGTACCCTCTGCCTGAAAACACACCAACACAGAGATGCTCAACATCTTGTTTATATTTTGCATGCAAACATGTACAAAGCCATAAGCTTAGAGTTATTTTTACCAGAAGCTCATTCTTGAAAGAAAATAAATATGTGAATTCAGACTAAACAAGGTATCCATCACTCTAGATATTTACAGAGATTTTATTCAGCTTAAGCGGGAAAGGAGAAGGCAAGTAAGACTTTGCTAAGAATAGAAACTGTGACCCACCATACAGCCTTACATTCAAGAGCTAGTAAGTCTCTCAATTTTGACACATAGGTTACAATGGTAGCAAACTTACCACCACTGTTCACTGTTTAATATGGTAGCTACTAGGCCAAGGTTGTCAAGTGTTTACAGTGTAGCTAGCCCGAATGAAGATGTACTGTAAGTGTAAAATACTCACCGGGTTACAGAGATTTAGTACCAAAAACATACACACACACACACACATATCATTAATATAGGCTATATATTAATAAAATATTTTGGATATAATGCATTAAACTATATTATTAAGATTCATTGTAACTCTTTTCAGTTTTTCTTAAACTGAAGTATCATGCATGCTCAGTTGCTCAGTCACGTCCAACTCTTTGCAACCCATGGACTGTATAGCCCGCCAGCCTTCTCTGTCTGAAGAATTTTCCAGGCAAGAATATAGAAGTGGGTTGCCACGCCCTTCTCCAGGGGATCTTCTCGACCCAGGGATCAAATGTGAGTTGGTTTATAATACTGGGTTAGTTTCAAGTGTACAGCATCTTTTCACTTTTTAAAATATGGCCACTAGAAAATTTTAAATTATGAATGTGGTATGCATTATATTCCTACTGGATATCACCAAAGTAGAGAAATTGTTAAATTGTAAATTTTGTCTTAGGAATACTTGTTTTGGTTTGGAAAGCATTTAGAAACTCACAGACTCTGAGACTAGGATTAGATTTTGGTCTGGAGTTACCCAAGGAAATGTTAATGGTAGTGTGGGGAAGTGAGACAGGGAGGGAAAGAGAAGTAACTCAAGGTGCACTAAAAAACAAGTTTCCACAGTGGGCAGCCCTGCCTTAATTCAACTGGGGAACTCTAGGAGACAGACTCAAACACCCTACAGACATCCTCACCAAGGGGCAAGAGTGTTGGGCATCTAATATCACTTCCTGTTGGACATTGCCTAATGGCTGCTTCTTGAAATGAAAGTGAAAGTCGCTCAGTCATGTCAGACTCTTGTGACCCCATGCAATAGTCCATGGAATTCTCCAGGCCAGAATACTGGGGTGGAGAGCCTATCCCTTCTCCAGCGGATCTTGCCAATCCAGGAATTGAACCAGGGTCTCCTGCATTGCAGGCAGATTCTTTACCAGCTGAGCTAGCAAGGAAGCCCGAACCCTGCTTCTGGGGAACATGAATTCCCCATGACATCCACACAGGGGCAGACAGGTCTCTAGGAACCATAGTAAGACCTCAATCAAAGAGTTTTGCTGTTGGCAACTGCAAGTCAATCTAGTGGGCTCAGAAAAGGTAGGTGCTGCGATTCATGGGGTCGCAAAGAGTCGGACACGACTGAGCGACTGAACTGAACTGAAAGGCATATAGCTGGGCACCAACAGTGTTGTCTATGACACTGCAAGGAAACACATCCAAAAAATGTATTTTAACTGCACAGTCATTGAACAGAAGTACACAGAACTAGCATACAGAATGACTCCACCTTGAAAATTAATATGATCACAACTATTTTACAACTCTACCTTGATAGTTAATAATATACCCACTAAATATAGTAACTATAATGGTCATATTCATTTCAACAAGCATTTGTTAGAATTTACCTAAAAGGAATCCCTTAGAAGAAATGAAGTAGCCCTCATAGTCAGTGAAATAGTCTGAAATGCAGTATGTGGGTGCAATCTCAAAAATGATAGAATGATCTCTATTCATTTCCAAAGCAAACCATTCAGTATCACAATAATCCAAGTCTATGCCTCAATCACTAATGCCAAAGAAGTTGAAGCTGAATGATTCTATGAAGACCTATAAGACTTTCCAGGAGAAGGCAATGGCAACCCACTCCAGTACTCTCGCCTGGAAAATCCCATGGACAGAGGAGCCTGGTAGGCTGCAGTCCATGGGGTCGCTAAGAGTCAGACATGACTGAGCGACTTCACTTTCACTTTTTCTTTCACGCATTGGAGAAGGAAATGGCAACCCACTCCAGTGTTCTTGCCTGGAGAATCCCAGGGATGTGGGAGCCTGGTGGGCTGCGGTCTATGGGGTCGCACAGAGTTGGACATGACTGAAGCGACTTAGCAGCAGCAGCAGCATCAGCATAAGACCTTCTAGAACTAACACCCAAAAAAGATGTCCTTTTCATCATAGAGGACTGGAATGGAAAAGTAGGTAGTCAAGAGATAGTTGATGTAACAGGCAAGTTTGGACTTGGAGTACAAAATGAAGCAGGGCAAAGGCTAACAGCATTTTGCCAAGAGAATGGACTGGTCATACTAAACACCCTCTTCTAACAACACAAGAGACAACTCTACACATGGATATCACCAGATGGTCAATAATGAAATCAGATTGACTATATTCTTTGCAGCTGAAGAAGGAGAAGCTCTATATAGTCAGCAAAAAACAAGACTGGGAGCTGACTGTGGCTCAGATCATGAACTTCTTATTGCAAAATTCAGACTTAAATTGAAGAAAGTAGGGAAAAACATGAGACCATTAAGGTATGACTGGAAACAAATCCCTTGTGATTATATAATGGAGGTGACAAATAGATTCAAGGGATTAGATCGGATATACAGAGTGCCTGATAAACTATGGATGGAGGCTCGTGACATTGTACAGGTGGCAATGATCAAGACATCTCCAGGAGAAAGAAATGAAAAGAGGCAAAATGGTTGTCTGAGGAGGCCTCAGAAATAGCTGAGAGAAGAAGAGAAGCTAAAAGGAAAGGAGAAAAGGAAAGATATACCTATCTGAAGGCAGAGTTCCAAAGAATAGCAAGGAGAGATAAGAAAGCCTTCCTCAGTGATCAATGCAAAGAAATAGAGGAAAACAATAGACTGGGAAAGACTAGCTGCTAACCTGCTAAGTCACTTCAGTCGTGCCTGACTCTGTGCAACCCCATAGACGGCAACCCACCAGGATCCCTGTCCCTCGGATTCTCTAGGCAAGAACACTGGAGTGGGTTGCCATTTCCTTCTCCAATGCATGAAAGTGAAAAGCAAAAGTGAAGTAGCTCAGTCGTGTCTGACTCTTAGCGACCCCACGGACTGCAGCCCACCAGGCTCCTCCATCCATGGGATTTTCCAGGCAAGAGTACTGGAGTGGGGTGCCATTGCCTTCTCCGGGAAAGACTAGAGATCTCTTCAAAAAAATTAGAGATACCAAGTGAACATTTCATGCAAAGATGGGCTCAATAAAGGACAGAAACAGTATGGACCTAACAGAAGCAGAAGATATAAGATAGAGGTGGCAAGAATACACAGAAGAACTAAATAGAAAGATCTTCACGACCCAGATAATCATGATGGTGTGATCACTCACCTAGAGCCAGACATCCTGGAACGTGAAGTCAAGTGGGCCTTAGGAAGCATCACTACAAACAAAGCTAGTGGAGGTAATGGAACTCCAGTTCAGTTCAGTTCAGTTCAGTTTTCCAGGCAAGAGTACTGGAGTGGGGTGCCATTGCCTTCTCCGGGGCTGCAGTCCATGCGGTCACAAAGAGTCGGACACGACTGAGCAACTAAGCATGGCACACATTCCTTGTCCCCAACAGCTCGGCTCTGCATTTATTGACCTGTTGTGCAGGGAGCCATGTAAGCTTAGACTCGTGGCATCTGGCGCCCCCTGGTGATGGATTAGTGAAGTGCCCAGTGTTACTCTGGAAGCAGAGCTCAATGACGGACGCTCAGAGGCCGTCTTTTTAACCCGCTCTCATTTCACACATGAGCAGCTGAGGCCATGAGCGGTGGTGTGGATTTCCCAGGCCAGCACACGTGGTAACTGAGTTAAGTGTGGGTTTAGCTGGGGTGCATTGTTCATGGGTAGGAGACAGTGATTCAGGCCTTCTGGGGACCAGAGCCTTGGAGATGAGAATCAGGGGGTGATGGCGAGTTAGAACAGCTCCTGGGCGGTCACACACAAGCCCCCCCTGGTGATGCTTGGTGCCACTCATTGAGCCTGAAAATCTGAAAGTGTTTTGAGCTATGGACCTGCGAGTCTCTCAAACTGTTCCCGGAAGTGATTCATTATCTCCACCCTCACTTTATCTTCCTCCATCGTGTATCCTCTTAGTAGATGGCATCATCTTCTACTGGGCTGCTCAGGCTGGACAGCTATTATGTATCTGTCATCCACTCCATCACTGAGTCCTTCTCTTGAACTTCGTTTTTTGTAAAACACTTTTTTTTTTTTGGAAGTCTTACTGAATTTGTTACAATAACACTTCTGTCTTATGCTTTGGTTTTTTGGCTGAGAGGCCGGTGGGATCTTAGTTTCTCAACCAGATATTGAACCTGCACCTCCTGCATTGAAAGGCCAAGTCTTAACCACTGGACTGCTGGGGAAGTTGCTTGAATTTTGAAAAAAAAAAAAAAAAAAAAAATTTTTTGTGTCTCTTAGTTACCACTTCCTACATCAGCTTTCTTGTCTTACATGTGGGGCTCTGCTTCCAGGCAGAATCGGCCCAGGCCAGCCCTTACAGTCCAAAACTCCTGTGCTGGCCTCGCCAGCTCATCATAGAACTGACTCTGTGTAGAGTAGAAAAGACTCTATTTGGAGTCTTTGCTTGATCTACAACAAAGCAGTTGTTTTTGCAGATTAAGAAAGCGAAAAGACAAACTACAGAATGAGAGAAAATATTTGCAAATCATAACTGTTTAATATCCAGAATATAGAAACACCTACAACTCCACAACAAAAGATAAACCTCACTTAAAAAATAGAAAAAGGACTTGAATAGACATTTCTCCAAAAAACATATATGAATGGCAGATGAAATTAGCACATGAAAAGATGTTCAACTTCTTTAGTTATTAGGGAAATGCAAATCAGAATCATAACAAGATACTACTTCACACCTGCTAGGATGGTGATACTCGAAAGACAGAAAATAACCAGCAAGAACGTGGGTAGAGTGAAACAATTGTATGTTGTGGATCAGTTCAGTTCAGTCACTCAGTCGTGTCCGATTCTTTGTGACCCCATGGACTGCAGCACGCCGGGCTTCTCTGTCCATCACCAACTCCCGGAGTTTACTCAAACTTATGTCCATTAAGTTGGTGATGCCATCCAACCACCTCATCCTCTGTCGTCCCCTTCTCCTTCCACCTTCAATCTTCCCCAGCATCAGGGTCTTTTCAAATGAGTCAGCTCGTAGCATCAGGTGGCCAAAGTATTGGAGTTTCAGCTTCAACATCAGTCCTTCCAATGAACACTCAGGACTGATCTCCTTCAGAATGGACTGGTTGGATCTCTTTGCAGTCAAGGGACTCTCAAGAGTCTTCTCCAACACCACAGTTCAAAAGCATCAATTCTTTGGCGCTCAGCTTTCTTTATAGTCCAACCCTCGCATAAGAATGTAAAATGGTGCAGATGCTGTGAAAAATTGTGAGTTTCTCAAAAAGTTAAATGTAGTAGTGTTCACTCAATAAGTTGCGTCCAACTCTTTGCGAGCCCGTGGACTGCAGCATGCAAGGCCGCCCTGTCCATCACCATCTCCTGGAGTGTGCTCAAGTTCATGTCCTTCGAGTCAATGATGCCATCCAGCCATCTCATCCTCTGTACTCCCCTTCTCCTCCTGCCTTCAGTCTTTCTCAGCATCAGGGTCTTCTCCAATGAGACAGTTCTTCACATCAGGTGGCTAAAGTATTGGAGCTTCAGCATCAGTCCTTCCAATGAATGAATATTCAGAAATGATTTCCTTTAGGATTGACTGGTTTGATCTCCTCGCAGTCCAAGGGACTCTCAAGAGTCTTCTTCAACACCACAGTTCAAAAGCATCAGTTCTTCAGCATTCAGCTTTCTTTATGATTCAGCTCTCACATCCATACATGACTACTGGAAAAACCATAGCTCTAACTAGACAGACGTTTGTCAACAAAGAAATGTCTCTGCTTTTTAATGTGCTGTCTAGGTTGGTCATGGCTTTTCTTCCAAGGAGCAAGTGTCTTTTAATTTCATGGATGCAGTCAGCATCTGCAGTGATTTTGGAGCCTAAGAAAAGAAAAGTCTCTCACTGTTTCCATTGTTTCCCTATCTACTTGCCATGCAGTGATGGGACCAGATGCCCATACTCTACACAAAAAAAGAAATGTAAAAGAGATCTTTATCTTCAGTTCTTTTTTTTTTTTTTAAAGATTAGGTGTAAAAGCAGAAGAGCTAACACACCAATGTCAGCTGTACAATTTAATTAATTATAGCTGTATTGTACTCAGTGATAGCCACCCACACAGGCGGGGCCCCTCATCTTGCCAAGCTTTTCCTACTTGGCTAATGCTTCACAATCTATCTCATGCAGTCCTCAGAAAAACCTCAAATAGGTTACTCTGCCCATGTTATAGGTAGGAAAACAGACTGTTAAGCCTTGGCCTCAAGTTTCCTACTTATATAAATATAGCTCTTAAATCGAACTGTGAGCCATCGTGACCTCCTGGTGACCTCAGATGTTCGGCCACTTGGAACAGTAAGTGTAGTCTTTACTCCTGAAGTACGTTTTGGAAAAGTTGCTTTACTGTAAGATGATAAATTTGATCTGGCTTTCTGTAATTTGACAGGGGGAAGATCACTATGAAGAGGGTTAGATTGTGGACAAGATCATATCTAAGCCTGCTTTCTCATTGGATTTGTTGGACTCCATCACCTTCCAGGCACTGACTGTGAGAGGGCATCAGAGGGCAGACACACTGAAACCATACTCACAGAAAACTAGTCAATCTAATCACACTAGGACCCCAGCCTTGTCTAACTCAGTGAAACCAAGCCATGCCCGCGGGGCAACCCAAGACTGGCGGGTCATGGTGGAGAGGTCTGACAGAATGGTCCACTGGAGAAGGGAATGGCAAACCACTTCAGTATTCCTGCCTTGAGAACCCCATGAACAGTATGAAAAGGCAAAATGATAGAATACTGAAAGAAGAACTCCCCAGATTGGTAGGTGCCCAATATGCTACTGGAGATCATGGAGAAATAACTCCAAAAAGAATGAAGGGATGGAGCCAAAGCAAAAACAACACCAGTTGTGGATGTGACTGGTGATAGAAGCAAGGTCCGATGCTGTAAAGAGAAATATTGCATAGGAACCTGGAATGTTAGGTCCATGAATCAAGGCAAATTGGAAGTGGTCAAACAGGAGATGGCCAGAGTGAATGTCGACATTCTAGGAATCAGCGAACTAAAATGGACTGGAATGGGTGAATTTAACTCAGATGACCATTATATCTACTACTGCGGGCAGGAATCCCTCAGAAGAAATGGAGTAGCCATCATGGTCAACAAAAGAGTCCGAAATGCAGTACTTGGATGCAATCTCAAAAATGACAGAATGATCTCTGTTTATCACTGCAGATGGTGACTGCAGCCATGAAATTAAAAGACGCTTACTCATTGGAAGGAAAGTTATGACCAACCTAGGCGGCATATTAAAAAGCAGAGACATTACTTTGCCAGCAAAGGTCCGTCTAGTCAAGGCTATGGTTTTTCCGGTGGTCATGTATGGATGTGAGAGTTGGACCGTGAAGAAGGCTGAGCGCCAAAGAATTGATGCTTTTGAATTGTGATGTCGGAGAAGACTCTTGAGAGTCCCTTGGACTGCAAGGAGATCCAACTAGTCCATCCTAAGGGAGATCAGTGCTGACTGTTCATTGGAAGGACTGATGCTGAAGCTGAAACTCCAATACTTTGGCCACCTCATGCAAAGAGTTGACTCATTGGAAAAGACCCTGATGCTGGGAAGGACTGGGGGCAGGAGGAGAAGGGGATGACAGAGGATGAGATGGCTGGATGGCATCACTGAGTCGATGGACATGAGTTTGGGTAAACTCCGGGAGTTGGTGATGGACAGGGAGGCCTGGCATGCTGTGATTCATGGGGTTGCAAAGAGTCGGACACGACTGAGCGACTGAACTGAACTGAACTGATCACCTTCCGGGCATTGACTGTGAGCTCAGCTTGCTAGTTTATGGAGCTTATTTTAGAGCGCAACAGCAGGTTTATTAGACTTTGATTGCAGTTCTTTTTCAGTGTAGTAATTCATCCATCTTTGAAATTGGACCTTTTTTGGGAGAAAAGTTCTTGAATTTTCCTTTATTGACCAGACGAGGGCGCTCTTTCACCATGTATATTTTGATGGTCCAAGACAAACTCGAGTGTTCTGACCAATAATTATCCTTCTTCTTCTCATTTTCTCTCTCCCTTCTTTCCTCCACCCCTTCTTCCAACCACCTCTCCCCCTTTTTTTAAATCCCTCACCTCCATTATGTCCGTCAGTCAGTATCAGGTGTGATAGCAGGGTGTGTCTGTTCATCACTTTCTCTGAACACTCACCTCTCGCTGACCAAGTACAATTCCACCTAGTGACAAACTCGCGGGAAAGCGAATGGCAGAGACACTGAACCGTCCCCTTTTCTAACTTCTAGGGATGGAAATAGGTTTTCATGTTTGTATATGAACAGTGGAACGCCCACGTCGCTGAGGTTCAGCGCTTCTTTTTCTCACTGTCCTGGCCTTAGGGCAACGGTGGGAGCTATTTAGAAAAATCCCCTGCCAACTCTAGGAAGCCTGAGATTTTGACATTTGATCGGTAAAACTCATTTTTTTCTGCCTGGAGACTAGCTTTCCAGAAGTTCTTTTGTTAAGCAATTCACAGGAAAATTAGGTGGTTTTTTTTTTTTTTTTTTATTAATCATTTTAGAAAAAGTATTTCTCAGTTTTTTTTTTTTCACTCAGGCTTCTGTTTTTTTCCATATCTCCATCTGAGTTATTCAAGAGACATAGCCACTTAAGGTTTCATCAGTCAAACTCAAATTTGATCCGGTAGAGAACGTGGGTGGCAGTCGCTCAGCTGCATCCTGCTCTTTGTGACCCCATGGACTGAATTCTCCAGGCCAGAATACTGGAGTGGGTGGCCTTTCCCGTCTCCAGGGGATCTTCCCAACCCAGGGATCCAACCCAGGTCTCCGCATTACAGGCGGATTCTTTACCAGCTGAGCCACAGGGAAGCCCAGAAGAACGTGATTAAATACTAAAATAAAAAGAACTTTGGAGCCTGAGAAAAAAGGGAGCAGATGTGTGTGTGTGTTAGGGGGTTGGAGAGGTGTGTCATGAATACAAATGTCGTCTGTTCTCTAAATTACCTTGGTGTGAGGAAGAGTAAGTATTTAAGTGTGAGGTGATCAGAGTTCCAAGGAAGTGTTGCCTGTCTGCAGAGGTGCCTCATTCTCTACTCGGTGAGTGAGACCTTGCATGGACTTGGTCCTTGTGTCCTGGACTCCACAGTTTTATCATTATTATTTTTAATATTTGCTTATTATTTAGGTGTGCCAGGTTGTGGCACATGGGATCGTTAGCTGTGGCAAGTGGCCTCTAGCTGGGGGACTGGGGATCAAACCCAGGCCCCCTGCTTTGGGAGCGCAGAGTCTTGGCTCCTGGACCGCCAGAGACGTTCCCGGACTCCATGGTTTCTAAGGACGCGAAATGTCCTGGGGGTGGGGGTCAGGAGGGAGACAGGCTTCCCTGTTCTAGTCAATTCTGTCCCTGCTTTTCCTTCCCACGTAGGCTGTTTAAACCCGCAAGAGGATCCTGCCCACCAAATGGGTCTCAACTGAATCGTCCGCTGCTTGTGTGACCTGGAGGCAGCCTCCTCCTCTGCCCAGGGTTCAGCTGTCCCCGGCACGGAAGACCGTGTGGACTCATGCCATCTGATTGGGTTTCAAATGCCATCTTGGGAATCCTACTGCCTTAGTCTTTGTGGCACCATGATCTGGCATCCGATCTACTATCTTAATTGCATTAGTTGGGGTTCTCCAGAGAAATGGAATGAATAAGAATTTTGTATATATATATAAATAATTGTATATATTATATATAATATATTGTATATCAATATATTATACACACATATAAATATTATAAATACATCATATACGTATATAAATATATATAAGTATTAGATATATATGGGAAGGGAAGTCGCTCAGTCGTGTCTGACTTTTTGCAACCCCGTGGACTGTAGCCCACCAAGCTCCTCTGTTCATGGGATTCTCTAGGCAAGAGTACTGGAGTGGATTGCCATTTCCTTCTCCAGGGGATCTTCCCGACCCAGGGATCGAACCCCCATCTCCCGCATTGCAGGCGGACACTTTAACCTCTGAGCCACCAGGGAAGCCTGAGTATTATATATATATAAGTATTATATATATATTTATGGACTTCTCTGGTTGCTCACACTGTAAAGAATGTATACATATATATATAAAATGGGGGCTGCCCAGGTGGCTGAATGGTAAAGAATCCACCTGCCAATGCAGGAGACACAAGATGGGAAGATCCCCTCAAAAAGGGAATGGCTACCCACTCCAGTATTCTTGCCTGGAGAATCCCATGGACAGAGGATCCTGGCGGGCTACGGTCCATGGTGGTGCAAAGCATCAGATGTGACCGAGTGAACTGAGAAAGCACATACATAATATTATGTAAGTATATGTATATTTCCCACACAATTATGGAAGGTGAGAAATTGTTTGATACACTGTTTTCAACCTGGAGACCCAGGAAAGCTGGTGACATAGTTCAGTTCAAGTTCAAAGGCAGAGAACCAGGAGCACTGATGTGTAAGGGCAGGAGAAGACGGCTGTCCAGCTCAAGCAGAGAGGGTGAACATGCCCTTCCTGTGACTTTTTGTTCTGTTCAGGCCCCCTGAGGATTGGACAATGCCTGCACACAATGGGGAGGACCATCTGCTTACTCAGTTCACCAGTCCACATCTCTCCTAGAAACAGTCACACCCCGAAATAATGTTTTACCAGCTGTACCTGGACACCACTTAGGCCAGTGAGACTGATACATAAAATTAACCATCACACCAAGCAGCTGTCTCTTAGAGTAAAGCTGGAGGTAATCAGTTATTACAGTTTTCCTCTGTGAACACATACAGCAATTTACATTTACTTGGAATTCTTCATCCTGAAACGCGCTCTATTTTGTTGTTGATTTTCAGTGGCTAAGTCGTATCTGACTCTTTGTGACCCCATGGACTGCAGCAGGGCAGACTCTCTGTTTCTTTATAATCTGATTGTAAACTGTGTATAGGACTCTCCCACCTGAAATAGGGCAGCAACAAAATTATTACAATAAAAAATACAACTTCAAACAGGTAGAGGAAAGGAAGGAATTAGTATTTTTTTTTTTTACTTGTTCCTATGTGCTCTTATGCTTATAGGATTGGAGAATCCGTGTTGACCAAATGTCCCCGCACAAAACAGGAATAGAATCTGCTCTGAAGGAGATGGAGGTATGTGAATTACTTCAGATGAATCAATGTACATTTACTCATTGTGAAACCCCTGTTAAGAGAGAACATGAAAGGAAAAAAAGGCACAGTTCTTGCCCTTGGGAGCTAACCAGTGAACGCGTGTGCATGACGCGGGGTCAGTCGCTTCAGTCGTGTCCAGCTCTTGCGACCCTTTGGACTGCAGCCCACCAGACTCCCCTGTCCATGAGATTTTCCAGGCAAGAATACTGGAGTGGGTGGCCATGCCCTCGTTCAGGGGATCTTCCTGACCTGGTGAGTGAGCTCGCCTCTGCCTGTGTCTCCTGCATTGCAGGTGGATTCTGTACCCAATGAGCCACCTGGGAAGCCCACCAATTGAATGTATCGTATTATAACTTAACACAACCCTAACACTTAAACCAATGAAAGACAGGTAACTTTATATAAAAGCACTGTAATATATTTCAGTCTGTCTGTCTATCTACCATCTCTATCAGAAACATTTCACCATTCTTTTCTCTCTGAATCCCAAGGGCTAACAGAGCACCCGGACAGCAATGCCTAGGGCCGACAGCTTCCCCAGGCTTGCTGCCCTGTCAGAAAAAGGGCGTTTGGAGAAAACCATAAAGAGGCAAAGCTGGAGTGAGAAGAAATGGGTCTCAGACTAGCAGTAATCACAGTATCTGTCTTTGCTTTTCTCTTGGGTTTGGAAAACCTTTTCCAGTTATGGCAAGATTTTATTTGGACAGGAATGGAAAAAAAAAAAAAAAAGAAAATGAATCAATAAAACAAAAGATCAAGAGCAGACCCTTGAGGCCCAACTTCCTGGATTTCAATACCAATTCTCCCATTTATGATCTAATAGGGAACACTTTAAAATTTTTTTCTCATCTCAAAATATTGGATAAAAAGATCACCTTGTGGGGTTGAGGAGAAGAGATTATATAAGTTTATATGTTTGTGTTTAATAAGTGATGACAGCTCTCACCACAATAATTATTATTCTTGCCAACTTTTAACTATGCTTTCTAGGAGATCAGCTTCTTCCTGCTCACTTATGAGCCGTCAGAAGTAAGGACATTAATTTCTGTGAAAAACACTGTCCTATACCCAGGTTCTTGCCTTCATAAAATTTATCATCAAGGTGAAAGGTAAGCTCAACATATTAATAATTCTAAACATATAGTCTGAGAGGAGGCTGCTGCAGGACTGTGTTTCAGAGGTCACAGGTCACACCTGTGGGTTTCCTGTGGTGGCAATTTTGCTGATACCCCTTCAGAGAACAAGAAGGCCAGGGTGAAGAGGAGCTGGAGTGAACCAAAGCACCAGGTATTAAAGGCTGAAAACCATGCAATAAGACAGGAAAAGATATTTATGCAGTATGTTGTATTGATATATAGTCATAATACACATAATATATTAATATGTATCTGATAAAGAATTATCAAATCAATATGAGGGAAAAACTCAAACTAAAAAAAGGACAAAATTTCAAATTGGTGATTCACTAAAGATGAAAGCTAAATGTCTAGTCAACATGAAAGGATCTTCAACCTTGCTAGGAATGAGGGGTGAACAAATTATTTGCACAGTGAGATAATACTTCATGCCATCAGTTGAGCAAAAAATAAAGGCTGATAATACCAAGTGTTGACAAGGATCTGGACAAATGGGGGTTATCAGTCATGACTGATAAGACTGTGTCATTAGTAACTTCAGAGAGATATTTGAAATGATTTAGTAAAGTTAAAGGTCTTATGCTCTTCAACCCAATCAATCCACTTCTAGGCAGGGATGATACTCGACATACTTAACATCCCAGAGGGCAAGCCACCCACTAATCAGAATTTGCACCTTCTCCAATCAGAATGGAGGCCTCCTGTCCCCAGTGGGTGTATGTTTCTTGCTCAAGATATGAATATCAGCCCTGCTTCTTGAAATATCCCCTAGAAACTTCACACATTGGATACGCAAAGAGATAAATGTATAAGAATGGAGAAAGAAATGGCAACCCACTCCAGTATTTTTGCCTGGAGAATCCCATCGACCGAGGAGCCTGGCAGCCTACAGTCCATGGGGTTGCAAGAGTTGAACATGGCTTAGTGACTAAAGAGAGAGATTGCAACACTGTAGAAAAAAAGATCATAAAGCAATCTAGCTTTCCAGAAACAAGAGTGAATAAATACATATTGGTTTATTATCCAATAGAATACAGTAATGAAAAGTGGATACAGCTCAGAAACCTAAAGTTTAGGGAAACAGCAAAGACAATGCCATATGTAAAATTTGAAATCCAAACAATGCATTAATTACATGTAATAATAGTTGGGAGCACGCGTGGGAATGACCATCAATGTTCAGAATATTGGTTATTTCTGGGGAAGGAGAGAAGAGAGGGAGAGGGTTGGGGGGAGCCTCAACCTCATGACTTGGGTCTTAAAAAGATGGGGAGCAAGTATGGAAGACAAAATTTGATTGACCCAGTGGTTGGTCCCAGATGTTCAGTGTGCCATCCTTTCTATTCTGTATGATGGAAATATTTCACAATGTAAATTTTAAAAAATCAACATAAACAAGATCATGAGCTGCAGATCAGTGTTCACTGCTCTCTGTGCAACGGGCCTGCAGTGCCCTGTAGGAAAGACTCTTCCCCTTCTGCCCTCACTACCCACTGCCTCTCAGGACACAGCCTGTCTCCCTTTGCAGGAGTCAGTCACCCTGAGGATGAGGCTGGAATGCCATTTTTTGGCTCTTCAACCTCTAAGTGTGCTTCTCTACCCTTCTGCCCCACTCGGAGACACCAATTATCCAATGGTGCTGTCCTTGAACTTGGCACAGATGACTCCATAACATTGGTTATCACAAAGGTCTTCGTTAACTTGAAGTGTCAGCCTCTTCTCCTCAGCCAGCCTTTGCCAACCTCCCTGGAAAGCAAGTGGTGTCTCTCGTTGGCATCTTACATGGGAGGCTCTGCAGCCCATGGGCTGACCTCCATCTGATGGACATTACACACATAACATTTATGACTCCACTTGAAAGCCTGAGGCTTTGGAGGAAGAGACATGGCAAGTATAGCTGCTGCTGCTGAGTCGCTTCAGTCGTGTCCGACTCTGTGCGACCCCATAGACGGCAGCCCGCCAGGCTCCCCCGTCCCTGGGATTCTCCAGGCAAGAACACTGGAATGGGTTGCCATTTCCTTCTCCAATGCATGAAAGTGAAAAGTGAAAGTGAAGTTTCTCCATTGTGTCTGACTCTTCGTGACCCCATAGACTGCAGCCAACCAGGCTCCTCCACCCATGGGATTTTCTAGGCAAGAGTACTGGAGTGGGGTGCCATTGCCTTCTCTGATAGCTGATGAGGCACCTGCAAAAGCGCTAAGATGTTGCTTAAACACACTAATTTCTTCCAGAGATAACCCTTTTCATGTTGCTTGGGCTTCCCTCATAGCTCAGTTGGTAACGAATCCGCCTGCAATGTGAGAGACCTGGGTTCAATCCCTGGGTTGGGAAGATCCCCTAGAGAAGGGAAAGGCTACCCACTCCAGTATTCTGGCCTGGAGAGTCCCGTGGACTATACACTTCATGGGTCACAAAGAGTCGGACAGGACTGATCGACTTTCAGTTTCACTTTTCTGGTGTAACAAAATCTACCCTCTCCCTTCCTTTGAATTGGGTTAGACTTAGCTATGCTCCCAACCAGGCTTAAAGGATTGATTGGAGTTCATTTCTTAGCTGAAAAAGGGATGTTTATATTTGGGAATTCTCTTGACCCGTGTTCCCCAGCTCCTAGTGTGAGGTGAGGGAGCTGTGTGTGGGGGGCAACGTGGTTTAGCAGATCGAACGTGAGTTCTGCAGTTAGACCCGCTTTTGATCCTGGTTGTGTGGCTTTGGGTAACTGACTTTACCTCTACGGGCTTTGAGTAGATGCAAAGTGCGGGGGGGACGCCTTCCGTCAAGAAGCTGAGTTAGCATTAAATGAGATGATGGCGAGAAGGCGGCCCCCGGCTCTATGGGGTACCCAGCTCATTCCTCCTTTTCCCCAACCCTCCCCAAAGCACAGACACGCCAACGCCCTGGGGCCCTGTAGACTTCATTCTGTTGCTCACTCACCTTCCTGCTGGTAGGAGGGTTTTGACTGGGAGCAGGTGAGAGGAGGAAAGGGAGGAGTCAGGCAGGAGGCTGCAGGGAGGTCGGGGTACCGGTGGGGGCAGGAGGCTGTGCGGGTCTGTCGTGGTCATGCTGAGTTACTGCCTGCTGTCACCCCCTGGCCCAGGGTTCACAGAAGCTAATCCTGAATTATGGAATCAAAGGCTCTCTTGCTCCAGTTTCTGGGATGGTGGGTGTTGGGGACAGAGGCCTTTCCCAGCTATGGACTCATGGCCCAGCCTGATTCCCTTGTCATCTGTTGTTGTTCAGTTGCTCAGTTGTGTCCAGCTCTTTGCGACCCCATGAACCGCAGCATGCCAGGCCTCCCTGTCCATCACCAACTCCTGGAGTTCACTCAGACTCACATCCATCGAGTCAGTGATGCCATCCAGCCATCTCATCCTCTGTCGTCCCCTTCTCCTCCTGTCCCCAGTCCCTCCCAGCATCAGGGTCTTTCCCAATGAGTCAGCTCTTTGCATGAGGTGGCCAAAGGACTGGAGTTTCAGCTTTACCATCAGTCCTTCCAATGAACACCCAGGACTGATCTCCTTTAGGATGGGCTGGTTGGATCTCCTTACAGTCCAGGGGATTTTCAAGAGTCTTCTCCAACACCACAGTTCAAAAGCATCAATTCTTTGGTGCTCAGCTTTCTTCACAGTCCAACTCTCACATTCATACATGACCACAGGAAAAACCATAGCCTTGACTAGAATGACTTTAGTCGGCAAAGTAATGTCTCTGCTTTTGAAAATGCTATNTCCAACACCACAGTTCAAAAGCATCAATTCTTTGGTGCTCAGCTTTCTTCACAGTCCAACTCTCACATTCATACATGACCACAGGAAAAACCATAGCCTTGACTAGAATGCTCAAACTATCTCACAATTGCATTCATGTCACTGTCTCCCAAGGTTTGCTCAAACCCAACGTTCATTGAGTCGATGGTGCCATCTGACCATCTCATCCTCTGTTGCTCCCTTCTCCTCCTGCCCTTGTCATCTATACATGTAGTCCATCCCATCAAAAAAGGAGAAGGCCTTTGTAAATTGACTTGGGAGATAGCTGAGTACAGGCAAAGCTTCATTGTTCTCTTTTTGAGGCCAAACCTGCAGAAGTGAGATTCACCGGTTGTACTTCAAAGGAACGAGTCCTGTTTTGGAAGGAGAGCTGCTTGGTCTCTTGACTTTTTGAAGCTGTAGTTTCCTCATCTGTAACAAGGCAGGATGGCATTCTGTCCCAGATTACCGCTAGGGATGTGGAATGACAAAGTAGATGAGAAAGCATTTATGAACTGTAAGTATGCATGCATGCTCAGTCGTGTCTGACTCTTTGCAACCCCATGGACTGTAGCCTGCCAGGCTCCTCTGTCCACAGGATTCTCCAGGCAAGAATACTGGAGTGGGTTGCCATTTCCTCCTCCAGAGAATCTTTCTGACCCAGGGATCGAACCTGCATCCCCTGCATCTCCTGTGTTGGCAGGCAGATTCTCTACCACTGAGCACCTGGGAAGCCCATAAAGCACTGTATAAACCCCCCCCAAATCACTATACCTTTGTCTGCAGCCTGGTCAGACAGTTCCTCTAGGGAAGAGGAATGTGGCTTGCTCACTGTTTCCAGCAGGACATGAGGCAATGTTCTTACCTAGTTAACTCGATGTTCCATACACTCTGCTCTCTCATGTCAACAAAACTATTATTTTGTACAGCATTTCCCCGAAGCCTAGAGGAATGGTTTAGAGATGCTGATAGGAGTCAGATTTAATCACTGACTTTGAGCTCCAAAGATGGAACAGCTCAATGCCTTAGTAGCCTGTCCTGGGGTGTGAAGTCATAGGAAACAGTGCCACAAGTAAATGAAGGCTTTGTTCTCTCACTTTTTCTTTGTCTAATTTTAAAACCACAAAATGATATGTATTCTTAGTCAAATGAATATTGGCTTTCAGGCTGTTCTCACAGACAGCATCAATTATTTATATTCTTGGGATTTGGGTTTTTGAAAGAATTTTATTTATTTATTTGGCTGCACTGGTCTTAGTTGCGTCCTGTGGGAGCTTTAGTGGCAGCACGTGGGATCTAGCTCCCTGACCAGGAATCAAACCCAGGCCCCCTGTATTGGGAGCACAGAGTCTTAGCCCCTGGACCACCAAGGATGTCCCAGATCTGGGATGTTTAGAGTCCAGAATTCGTCAGTTGCAAATGAAAGTTGATCAACTCAAAGAGAAGAGAAAATGTTTCCCGCACTTAACTGGAAAGCTCAAGGGTAGATAAGCAGGATTCAGGGGCTCCAAGGATGTCTCAGGGCTTGATCTAGTTCCCTCACTCCCCGGGTCATCTCTTTTCATGTCCCTCTGAGGTCCCAAGAAGGCTACAGCAACCCCATCCAGTCGCCTGTTGCACTGAAAGACAATTGCCTAAGACACCACCTGACACCATTCCTTACAGGCAAATAAGGAGAAACCGCATGTGATAACCTTGTCAGGGTCTCCAGGAAAATTGAGGTCCCTACAATGATGCAAAGGTCCTCCCACGTGACAAGAGTGCCAAAAAACCTGTCTGCCAATGCAGGAGATGTAAGAGATGCCAGTTCGATCCCTGGGTGGAGAAGATCCCCTGGAGGAGGGTAGGACAACCCACTCCAGTATTCTTGCCTGGAGAATCCCATGGACGGAGGAGCCTGGTGGGCTACAGTCCTTGGGGTTGCAGAGAGTCGCGCACGACTGAAGCGACTTGGCACACAATGACACAGCGCTCAGAAGCCTGCTGTTCCTGTAAGTATCTGCATGTAGAGTTGCATGCTTCATTTATCATAAATATTTCTCCCATCCCGGGCTGGTCATCATTTCCTGAGTTGCTCATTTCGCTGGATGAAAGAGAATCCGCAGCTCACCTGTTTGCACTGGGGCAGGTGAGGCCAACGCGGCGGAGCAGCAGGTCACTCGCATTTTGTTTTCATTCAGCCACTTCGTGCCGAGCTGCCTGCACTGACTTTGGCATCCTCACTCGCTGCTCCTCCCAGTTCCCTGTGGTTCTGCGGTAATTAGCAAGAGCACCTGGGAAGCTCTACGTGCTCCTTGAAAATTCAAGTGCCAAGTGATATCACTCTGTGACTTGAAAGAAAGGCAGATAACAAGGCGGGGCTGCTCTTGATGCCTCACGTGCCCGGCGCCTCTGGTAATGGGCCCCTTCCTCACCGCGGATGGAAAGTTTTGTCTGTGTCTGCAGCATCTGGATGAGTAAGATCTTGGGACAGGAGCTTTGCAGGGCCCTGTGTGTGCACAGTCAGCTCAGGTGAGTGCCTGAGGAATGAGGTCCTCCTCAGCGGCCCCGAGCCATCTGTGTTTGCTCCCAGAAGAACCTCAGGGCCACCTTGTCACCCACGGTCAAGGTGTTGAACCTGCCAGTGCCCCGCCTTCTTACACATGGACTGCAGAAGTCTCACGATCTCTTTGTTGCCTCTGCCCCTCTTATTGGGACTTCCCTAGTGGCTCAGTGGGTAAAGACTCCACCTGCAATGTTGGAGACCCAGGTTTGATCCCTGGGTCAGGAAGATCCCCTGGAGGAGGGCATGGCAACCCGCTCCAGTATTCCTGCCTAGAAAATCCTATGGACAGAGGAGCTTGGTAGGCTATAGTCTAGAGGGTCCCGAAGAGCTGGACACGAATGAAGCACCTGAGTACCCACCACCCTTCTTATTACCACAGAAGGATTGTCTTCTTCTATTATTATTTATTTGTATTAGGCTGTGCTGAGTCTTAGTTGTGGCATGAGGAATCTTTAGTAGTGGCACGTGGGATCTAGTTCCCTGACCAGGGATGGAACCTGGGTCCCCTTGCACTGGGAGCGCCGAGTGTGAGCCACTGGAGCACCAGGGAGGTCCTGGCTACAGAAGGATTATCTTCTGAAAACGTGTACATCGGTCATTCCTCAGCAGATGACCCTCCCCTGCTGGCCCCAGGGCTACCAAATAACAGCCCAACTCTACCGCCTGGCTCTGAAGACGCTCCTGAGTCTGGGAGTTACCATTCTCTTAAAAGTATCTTTTTCTTTTCTCCTAATGAACTCTCTACTCTCCTACTTTATTAGGCTCTTTCTGCTACTTTGAATGACCCTTCACTAACTGTGTGTCACTTGCCTTGCTTGTGTAATAAGGTAACAATACTTATCTCACCTGGAAAAAGCAGTCGGGTAAATGGACTAGCTTATAGAAAGAGTCTAGTACAGTGCCTGGAGCATTCATGCGATAGCAAAATAATGGTCGTGGTTATTATAGTCTCTCCTTCACGGCTCAGCCTGAGGACTGCTTCTTTTTGGATGGTGTTCTCTTTGGGCTGATGGGCTGCCCTTGTGGCTCAGCTGGAGACCTGGGTTCAATCCCTGGGTCAGGAAGATCCCCTGGAGAAGGGAAAGGCTACCCACTCCAGTATTCTGGCCTGAAGAATCCCATGGACTGTGTAGTCCCTGGGTCGCAAAGAGTGGGACCCAACTGAGTGACTTGCACTCACTCCTAGTCCTTGGCCTTGGGGACTTTTTCCTTCCACTGAAATCTCAACATTACAGTCTCCACATTACAACTGTGTGTTCAGTTGTGTCTGACTCTTTGCAACCCTTTTGACAGTAGCTCTCCAGGCTCCTCCATCCATAGGATTCTCCAGGTAAGAATACTGGAGTGGGGTGCCATTTCCTTTTCCAAGGGATCTTTCTTTCTTTCTTTTTTTTTTTAAATTTTATTTTTACTTTATTTTACTTTACAATACCATATTGGTTTTGCTATACATTAACATGAATCCACCATGGGTGTATACGAGTTCCCAATCCTGAATCCCCCTCCCACCTCCCACCCCATATCCTCTCTCTGAATCATCCCCGTGCACCAGCCCCAAGCATCCTGTCTCCTGTATCGAACATAGGCTGGCGCCCAAGGGATCTTTCTAACCCAGGGATTGAACTCGCGTCTCCTGCGTCGCCTGCACTGCAGGCAGATTCTTTACCTGCTGAGCCAGCTGGGAAGCCCCCGCTATAATTTAGAATTATCTAAAAACTACCCTGAATTTAGAGTTTGTATCAAGTCCAATTTATGTTTTTTTTTTTTTTTTTGATTTGTTAAGTTTCAGATTCCCTTGTGCTGTATCTTTACTTTTTCTTTTCAATATGTCTCATATTTCAACTTCCTCTTGGGAAGAGCTCTCCGGGCTCCCGGCTCAGCGTGGCCGTGGCTCTACAGTACAGCTATTGTGACCGCCAATGCGCTCATAGAAGCAAGAGCCAGGGAAGATTCCAGGCTCCAGGGATGCAGCGACAGCCCCATGGCCAAGAAGGGACAAGATGGAGACACAGCCTAGCTTTGCTGGTAAAGAGTTGTCTTAAATCGCTGAAGCCCGGAATGTAGTCACCAAAGAGTTAGGCCAGGGCGGTTTGCGGTCCCAAGCCCCGACCTGTGTCTGTCCTGCAAAGGTGGCCCTGGAGACAGAGGGCCACTGGGTTTGGACTTGGAGCTGGTCAAGACCAAACTCGCAGGACACTGCTCTGTGCTGGGTCTGTTGCTTCAGAACTAAGAGGAGGGACTGATGACATGAGATTTGCTGCCCGGAGGGGCCAGGTGACACAGTGTGGGTGAACTTGGACCAACAAGAGGCAGGAGGCAGGAATGAGCCTGCAGATAAACTGTGCTCCTTCCCTCCCTTATCTGGTTCTTGGTCCCAGTTTCCATGCAGCATCAGGAGACAGTCCCTGCCAGTGGGCAGAATGGACTTTTTAAGTAAAGGTCCACTTTCTACTTGGCGTATTTTCTATTCCACTCTCCTTTCCCCTGCCCTCTGAATGCCAATGCATTTCATTCCCCAGGTAAACATGCTGCAAGTTTTGCCCATTTGTTTCCTAGGGAACCCTATCGGAAAATTTTACCCTTGTCATATTTCTCGCCTTTCCTGGCCTCTCATCTCCTCTGTTCTTCGTGTCTCCTCTGTTCCCCTCAATCCTTTTATTTTAAACAAGAATTCTGTGGAGGAGTCCCAGTGCTTCTTCATCTTTGGGGCTGATGTCCTAAGTAGCTTTCTGAGTGGGATGCAGGATGCCAAGCTTAATAAAATAATGTGAGTGCACTCAACTTGAAGCAATCCTTTATATAAAAGCTCATATTGGCCCCAAAGAGTACTTGAGAGTCATTCTTTTCTTTACCAAAGATTTCACACAAACTTTTATCGCGTATGATGATTTGATTCATACGTTTTCAACTGTCAGTGAGCTTTGCAGCTGTAACCCTAGTATAAGAGACCAGGAGGAGGTTGCTGCTGTCTGAAGGCTGCTGCCCTAAAAATAAGGCAGAGATGCTCTTCCTACTCCTCCCTGGAAGGTGCAGGGGGTGCTGGCTTTCCTGTGCTC
Source organism: Cephalophus harveyi (assembly GCA_006410635.1). Taxonomy (NCBI): domain Eukaryota; kingdom Metazoa; phylum Chordata; class Mammalia; order Artiodactyla; family Bovidae; genus Cephalophus; species Cephalophus harveyi. The sequence goes on along the minus strand of SJYT01050507.1, from coordinate 435,135 downwards.
TCCCAGTGGCTCTGTAGTGGGAGCAGTGCTAAATACTCTAAAAAAAAATCCCTTCCATTTCAGCACTGGGGCCCTTTGTAAACGTGTGATGTGGCTACATAGCCACGTGTGTGTGTGTGTGTGTGTATGCCAGCAAGGGGGTGGGGGAGGCAGTGTGGTAGGTAGAATAATGGCCTTCCAAAATATCTATGTCTGAATCCCTGCAACCTGTGACTTCAGCTTACACGGCATAAGGGGCTTTGTAATTGTGGTTGAGTTGAGGACCCTGTGATGGGAAGGCTGTCTTGGATTGCTCAGGTGAGCCCTAAATGCAATCACAGGTGTCCTCCTGAGAGGGGGTCAGGAGTATCGGAGTGAGAGAGATTTGATGGTGCTATGCTGCTGGCTGTGAAGATGGAGGAAGTGGCCATGAATCCATGAAGGCAAGCAACCCTTTAGGAGTTGGGAAAGACAAGAACACTTTCCAGGCTTCCCCTGAGTGTCTGGAATGAACAGACCCAGCTTCAAGAACTCCCTGTACCTTCTAAATGTGGACACAGACTAGAAGTAGGTCGAGATGGCTCCAAAGGCTTACTAGCTCCCGCCACAAACGTGGGAAGGAAATCCTTCTCAAAGCATCCCACTCATCTCATTTTTATTCCTCCAGCGAAGCGTCACTCTCTGTGCACTAATCAGCTCTGTGGCCCAACTGTGGGCTTTATTACGTCCTTGGACTTTATTTTTTGGGGCTCCAAAGTCACTGCAGATGGTGACTGCAGCAATGAAATTAAAAGACGCTTGCTCCTTGGAAGAAAAACTATGACCAACCTAGATAGCATATTAAAAAGCAGAGACATTACTTTGCCAACAAAGGTCCGTCTAGTCAAAGCTATGGTTTTCCCAGTGGTCATGTATGGATGTGAGAGTTGGACTATAAGGAAAGCTGAGCATTGAAGAACTGATGCTTTTGAACTGTGGTGTTGGAGAAGACTCTTGAGAGTCCCTTGGACTGCAAGGAGATCCAACCAGTGATCCTAAAGGAAATCAGTCCTGAATATTCGTTGGAAGGACTGATGCTGAAGCTGAAATTCCACTACTTTGGCCACCTGATGTGAAGAGCTGACTCATTTGAAAAGACCCTGATGGTGGGAAAGATTGAAGGCAGGAAGAGAAGGTGATGACAGAGGATGAGATGGCTGGATGGCATCACTGACTCAATGGACGTGAGTCTGAGTAAATTTCAGGAGTTGGCGATGGACAGGGAGGCCTGGAGTGCTGCAGTCCATGGGGTCGCAAAGAATTGGACATGACTGGGTGGCTGAACTGGACCTTATTAGGGTCCGAATGGGAGAAGAGGAGCCTTGGGCTCCCCCTGAGGTCAGAATGTGTATGGCCAACTATGCTAAGTGCCCTGAGAGACTCCTGAAATTTCAGAGGATGAATGGACCCCCTGGAGTGGGAATGTATCAGGAGGTCGGTGGGCCACCGAAGCTTTCATGGAGAAAGTGAATGACTTGTGCTCAAAGGACAGGGAAGTATAATTGAGCAGAGATGAGGGGGTGTGTGTTCACAGGTACAAAAGTGAGAATCTGTATCACTTAATGTCCTGATCCTAAACTATTTTTATCTGACTCTACAAATGCATATTTTCTTATCTGATTTGAGTCTTTCTGAAAACATGACTATTTATAGGATAGTTCTGTAGCTGACATATTTAGATGGAGTAAAACATGATTATGGTGAGAAATTGGGGACAATTAGGGTATAGATATGCTCTTAATCCTTTTTAATTGGAAGCCCCTGAGGGAATACAGCTGTCTCCGCTCCTTTATTCACCTTCAGATTAAATGGACAGATATTAATTGAATAATGAAACATCTGCAAAGTGGTGAGGGTTGCGGTGGTTCGCTATAATTTTACTATCTATGGGCTAAGATGATAACCAGCAGCAGGAGATAAAGCAGATGGACTCAGATCCCCAAAATTTATTCTCTGAGTAGTCTGCAATAACACCTGCTCATCATAGTGAAAGGGTAGATGATGTGTAGATTTTTAATATTAGTAGATTTTTCTTCTAAAAAATTCAAATTAAACCCCAGTACATCTGAGTGTGGATTTCCAGGTGGCTCAGTGGTAAAGAATATGCCTATCAATACAGGAGATGCAGGAGATCCAGGTTTGATCCCTGAGTCAGGAAGATCCCCTGGAGGAGGAAATGGCAACTCACTCCAGTATTCTTGACTGGGAAATCCCATGGACAGAGAAGTCTGGTGGGCTACAGTCCATGGGGTTGCCAAGAGTCGGATATAACTGAGCACACACGTGCATGGCACAAGTGAGTGTGGAAGTGACCAAGTATAAGTTGTCATAGTCTTAAGTAAAATATTCAGTAATTAAGAATCTACATAGAGAGATTCCCTGGGTGTGAGATTTCATAAACTAGGGCAATATTCTGGGGCAGATTGTCCGGGATGACACTGTTCACGTGACAGGACAGTAATTGTTATAGATTGTGCTAGAACAGGTTTTTATAGAACAGTCTTCTGTAGGTATTTTCCTTTCTTTTCCTTAGTGTATGTGTGATCCCGCTTTTCCTTGTCTACAACATTGTCTAGTTTCTTGGGTTTCCTACTGAATGAACGCCTCTTTCAGTAGGGGATGCAATCTGAGCTACTGTGAGTCATGAGCATTTTTTTTCAGTGGGCTCAGCTGACAATGGCAAATCGATAAGGGGAGAGCACACTTGCAAACACAGGTAAAGGAGTCGGCATCTGGGAGAGAAGGAGCATTGGAGCTCAGTGTTCCTGTGACAGGAAAGCGTGACTGCGGCCTCACATCATAGTTCAAGTCTTGGATGGCTTGTCATTTCAGGGACTTAGGTGGCTGGCAGCAGAAAATGAGTGTAGCTAATAAAGGGGGAATGTATTGGAGAGATATGGGATGCCCACAGAACTAGAGGAAAGGATAAAGTAAGTCATAAGCAGGACAAACTCTGAGCAGAGTTGGAGAAGTGATAGGCAGTGTCGATGGGGGCATCTTTGGGTTAAATCTATTGTTTAAGTTGTTTTCTCTCTTTGAATCTCTCTGCACAAAATCTGCAGAGAAGGCAATGGCACCCCACTCTAGTACTCTTGCCTGGAAAATCCCATGGATGGAGGAGCCTGGTGGGCTGCAGTCCATGGGGTTGCAAAGAATCGGACACAATTGAGCCACTTCACTTTCACTTTTCACTTTCATTCATTGGAGAAGGAAATGGCAACCCACTCCAGCGTTCTTGCCTGGAGAATCCCAGGGACGGTGGAGCCTGGTGGGCTGCTGTCTATGGGGTCGCACAGAGTCAGACATGACTGACGCGACTTAGCCGTAGCCACACAAAATCTGAGTCTTGAGTAGGAGTGGAGAGAACCTGGCTTTGGTGTATCTCACCTTGGTCCAGGGAGGGAATGGGACCTTGAATGATAAACAGCTTTGTCAAAAGCATCAGCCCTAGACAACTTCTATCCCAAGGGAGGAGGGAAGGCAAAGCTTTGCACCCAAAATCGGTGAGTTGACAGACACCATCTCCAGATAGCTGGAAGTCCTCTAGAGTTTCAAATGGGAGGCCAGTTTTGTCTACTCACTTTCATCATAAACTTAAGGGTTTCTGAACAAATTTGTCAAGGCTAAAGCATGAGAGTGCTTGTAAACTGGGTAATAAACCCTAGAGCAGAGGGTGTGATTACTCTGATTCATGAGCTTATTTTCATTCTGAGGCACAGAAAGGTAAATGACATATAACAAGTTCCAAGTTTCTAAGAGAAATTTGCATCAGACTGTACACAGAGTCAATGTATTAGAGTGAGAAAAGCCTGGACTTTTGGGGTGGAGGGATTTATCAAGCTGAGTTTGTTTTTTGGGATCAATTCTTTCCTTTATAATATAAAATTAAGAATAGGAAATGATATTTCATAGGGACTTTGTAAGATATGTGAAGCTCTTGGTATATATTAAACCTTTAACAATTATTAGCTTCCTTCTGTCCCACTGTGTGTGTGTGTATGTTTCTCTTTTTATATGAATCATATGTACTAATGTAGCTTTCCTTTTCCTGTAGTGAGCTGAAAAGCAATTCTCTTCCATTTTATTTTTCTGCTTTAGAGCTGTTGTTGGTAACTGGTGCAAATAGCAGATGAGGCTGTGTCTATCCCAGGATTAATATTACAAAGATACAATCATCTTTCCCTTAATTGTAGATGAGGCTATTTATATATCTGGTTGCCTTAAACATCTCAAATAGCAATGACCAGATATAGTTGAAAGGCAAAGTGAAATCCTCTGTGGATTTTTATCACACCTAGAAGCAAAATCATCTAGTTGTGAGTGCACGGTTGGGCAAAATAAAAAGAATGTCTTAGAAGACCTAAATTGCACTGAATGGAATTTTGTGTCATTCATCACAATTTAAGTATACTAAAAGATTTCTTTTTATTTGCTCAACCAGTGCCTTGTTGAGGTGAGTCTTCCAAATGTTTAAATGAGGCTGAAAGTAGAAATTGGCATAGCAATAAACAAGAAGCTGTTTACAGAAGCCTCTGGAGGGAGAAGAAGAAAGAAATAGTACTGGGACATGTAGGAGGAAGAATGAGTCATCTTGGAAAATATAGTAAACAAAATTCACCCCTCAGCCCCTGCCCATGGCAGAAATTAACCCCAGGGGACCCGGAGCATGGCTAATGGCCTTCAACATCGGAATATAATAGAATTTGAATTCTAGCCTTGATACATTGGCTCTGGATGTATTTCTCAGCCTCTCTGATTTTCATTGTTCTCATCTGTAAATGAGGCTAAATATTAAAATAACTATTGACAGGGTTATTGTGAGGATTAAGTGGGAAGGTAAGGGACTGGAGTGATCAGAAGAGGCAAAACATTGATAACTGATGCCATGGAACTAATTTAATACATGAAATAAGATATGTGTTCTAGGATACAAAGTATGCATTCATTAAGAATATACTTGAAAATGATGCAATTGCATATAATTGATAATCTTATTAGTTTTCCACATACTAATGCTGAACCTTAAAGTGGTATAACATAAAAGAAAAAACAAGGACTCTTGGAGGCAGATAGATTTCAGCCTCTTCTGTTTGGGAACCGAGGGGTTTAGGTAAGTCACTATAGCTTGCTGATCTCAGAGGGGATAAAAAAGCTTAGAGTTTTGGGATGATTATGAAATAACCATTGAAAATTGTCTGAGTACATGGAGTATGCAATAAACACTGGTTCTTTTCTCCTGTGGTATAATTCGGAGACCATCATAATTCTGTTATATCTCATAGTCACCTCAGAATATGGACAGCATATAGAATCTTATTACAAATGGCATACAAGACAATTGCAGAATATAAAATTTAAAAGTAAATCTGGTGAAAATGTAAACACCACGGATTGATGTGCCAATACCTTCTGAAGCATCCTGGTTAAGTAAATTGTTAATTTTTCTGGTAGCAAGACCCTCATTACCCTGGAAAGGAGGGGCTCTTCGTTTACAGGCAGTTTTAATGTCAGATTCTCTGTACTGAACTGAAACCTCCTCTTGGCAATTTTCCCTCGCTAGCCAGAGTTCTAGACCCTGACGAGCCCTTGGTATGATTAAGGTCTGCTCTCATAGAATAGCCCTGGAGAAGGAAATGGCAACCCACTCCAGTACTCTTGCCTGGAGAATCCCACGGACAGAGGAGCCTGGCAAACTACAGTCCATGGGGTCGCCAAGAGTCGGACACGACTGGGTGACTGACCCTCATAGAATAGCACCTGGCCTGTATTGAATATTCCCTGAGTGAATGAGTGAACAAATGAACAAATGAATGAGTGAATGAGACAAGAAATGAGAGCTGTTTTACAGTCTTCATGCTTTACCACCTATTTGGGGAATGTTAGCATGCTTTCTTTTGCATTAAATTATATGGTATAATTCATGGTACAATAATGAAAGTAAAATCACTGAGTTTTATTAGTTCAGTTCAGTTGCTCAGTTGGGTCCAAGTCTTTGTGACCCCATGGACTGCAGCACGCCAGGCTTCCCTGTCCATCACCAACTTCCAGAGCCTACTCAAAACTCATGTCCATCAAGTTGGTGATGCCATCCATCCACCTCATCTTCTGTCGTCTCCTTCTCCTCCTGCCCTCAATCTTTCCCAGCATCAGGGTCTTTTCCAGTGAGTCAGTTCTTTGCATCAGGTGGCCAAAATATTGGATTTTCAGCTTCAGCATCAGTCCTTCCAATGAACACTCAGGACTGATTTCCTTTAGGATGGACTGGTTGGATCTCCTTGCAGTCCAAAGGACTCTCAAGAGTCTTCTCCAACACCACAGTTCAAAAGCATCAGTTCTTCGGTGCTCAGTGAGAACCCCATGAACAGTATGAGTTTTATAGAATAGTGTTAATATTTATTATAGGAACAAGGCTGTACACAATTGTGGAAGAAGCTGGAGATGTAAGGATTTGAAGGGAAGAGTTGGAGAATCAGAGAAACATCACTCACCAGACCTTCTGAAACACAGGCACAAATGGACCATGAAGGGCTGAAAAGGAATATGAGAAGGCAGGGGTGTCACCTGCGGAGGGAGCCTGGTAGAGGAGTCTAAGGCAGGCTGTCACCTCTGCATCTGGTAGGTGGCTGCTGGTCAGTGGGTCAGTGTATTAGTAAGGGTTTTCCAAAGAAACAGAACCAATGGGAAAATATATGTGTATATATATATTATGTATGTAATAAGTATATGTCAGATATGCAGATGACACCACCCTTATGACTGAATGGAACTGAACTGAATAAGTATATACATAATATACTTATTTCTTAACAGGCAGGTCAGGTGGTCTGGTATTCCCATCTCTCTCAGAGTTTTCCACAGTTAATTGTGATCCACACAGTCAAAGGCTTTGGCATAGTCAATAAAGCAGAAATAGATGTTTTTCTGGAACTCTCTTGCTTTTTCCATGATCCAGCAGATATTGGCAATTTGATCTCTGGTTCCTCTCTGCCTTTTCTAAAACCAGCTTGAACATCAGGAAGTTCACGGTTCATGTATTGCTGAAGCCTGGCTTGGAGAATTTTGAGCATTACTCTACTAGCATGTGAGATGAGTGCAATTGTGCGGTAGTCTGAACTTTCTTTGGCATTGACTTTCTTTGGGATTGGAATGAAAACTGACCTTTTCCAGTCCTGTGGCCACTGCTGAGTTTTCCAAATTTGCTGGCATATTGAGGGCAGCACTTTCACAGCATCATCTTTCAGGATTTGAAATAACTCAACTGGAATTCCATCACCTCCACTAGCTTTTTTCATAGTGATGCTTTCTAAGGCCCACTTGACTTCACATTCCATTACTTTGGCCACCTCATGCGAAGAGTTGACTCATTGGAAAAGACTTTGATGCTGGGAGAGATTGGGGGCAGGAGGAGAATGGGACGACCGAGGATGAGATGGCTGGATAGCATTACGGACTCAATGGACGTGAGTCTGAGTGAACTCTGGGAGTTGGTAATGGACAGGGAGGCCCGGTGTGCTGCGATTTATGGGGTCGCGAAGAGTTGGACATGCCTGAGCGACTGAACTGAATATACTTATTATATATAGATGTATATATAGATTTTATATATATATATATGTATATATGTTTATATATGGAGAAGGCAATGGCACCCCACTCCAGTACTCTTGCCTGGGAAATCCCGTGGACGGGGGAACCTGGTAGGCTGCAGTCCATGGGGTCGCGAAGAGTCAGACACGACTGAGTGATTTCACTTTCACTTTTCACTTTTATGCATTGAAGAAGGAAATGTCAACCCAGTCCAGTGTTCTTGCCTGGAGAATCCCAGGACGGGGGAGCCTGGTGGGCTGCCGTCTATGGGGTCGCACAGAGTCGGACACGACTGAAGTGACTTAGCAGCCTAGCAGCAGCATGTTTATATATAAAGGTTTGTTATAAGGGATTGGCCCACATAATTGTGGATACTGAGAAGTCTAAAATCTGCAGTCTGTCAGCAGGCTTGAGACCCAGGGGAGCTGATGGCACCATCCCAGTCCTAAAGCAATCTGCTGGAGAATTTCCTCTTTTCAAAAGTTCCTCAACAAAAAAGGCCAATCTTTTTGTTCCACTTAAGCCTTCAACTGAATGGATGAGGCCTACCCATATTATTGTCCCCTAAAGGATACAAAGACTCATTGGTCACTTAATCCATCTCCAGGTGATGTTATTCCTTTTCAAGATGCATCATGCTCTTACTTTGATATGAAAGTGAAGTCGCTCAGTCGTGTCTGACTCTTTGCGACCCCATGGACTGTAGCCTACCAGGCTCCTCCCTCCATGGGATTCTTCAGGCAAAAGTACTGGAATGGGTTGCCATTTCCTTCTCCAGGGGATCTTCTTGACCCAGGGATCGAACCCGGGTTTCCCGCATTCCAGGCAGATGTTTTAACCTCTGAGCAGCCCCTTCCCAGTCAACCCCCACCCCCAAGAAAACACCCTGGTGATTTCTACCATCAAAGATTAGTTTTGTGTGTTTTAGAATTCCTTGTAAGTGAAATCCTTGTAGTACACACACTTTGGGTTCTGGCTTCATTCACTCAGCATCGTGTTGTTTTGTGCATTAGTAGTTTGTTCCATTTTGTTGTATTTTATGAAAATTGTGCCTTTTGCTCGACCAGCTAGAATGGGGAGAGGAAGAAGAAAATTGTAAACACCAGCCCGCCTGAGTTGTGATAGAAACACAGTAATTTGAACACTGCTTTTCTTACTTTGGTATAAATGTTTATGCATATATTAACCAGTTATTTCCCCCCTCTCTCATTACCTTAATGTCTATCATCAGACATTAAATAGCTGCTTAGCCTTTTATCTCAGTATTTAGCTTACAGTATATCAAATGAAGCCAGACCCCAAAGAGTATGTACTACATGATTTCACTTACATGGAATTCTAAAACACACAAAACTAATCTTTGATGGTAGAAATTCACCAGTGTTTTCTTGGGGGTGGGGGTTGGCTGGGAAGGGGCATAAGAAAAATTTCTGGGTAATAGAATATTTTAATGTTAAGTGTACAGTTTACACAGGTGTATGCGTTTGTTAAAACTAATCAAACTGCACTATATGTAAATTATATTTCAATAAAATGAGTAAAAGCTCACCCAACTGATGTGAAGAGGAGAGTCAGAGAGAAAGTGGATATGATTTGGATGCTGGTGGGTGCTGGAGATACTGCCCTGTAGCCTTGTTCACTGTATTTCACTCCAGTAATGTCCAACAAGGCATCTGCTGAGGTGTCCAGCGGATGAGCCCAGGGAGCCCAGGTCAAGAGCTCCCATGAGTGGGGTAGGAAAAAGCCACCGAGAGTTGTCTGCTACCTTTCTGTCTGCCTCCTGCCTCTGTCCAAGGTGGACTGGGGCATTCTGGGGCAGAGCTCATGGACCTAGAGACCTGAGTTGGATCTAGAGGAAGTCAATGGAGGCTGACTCTCGTTGCCTCTTCCACCCGGCAAGGCAATGAACCCTACCCACTGTTGTAAATCATTCCAAGGGAGAAAGGGGCTGGAGAAAAGGCTTGGTATGACCAAGTTTAAATCTTGAATTGCTGCATTTAAAAGTGGCAGTGACAGATTTCACCTTGAATGGCAAGAGTAGGTGTTTCAACCGCCAAAGAGAATTGAGCTTTCAGGAACCAAGCTGATTTTACTTAAAGAGAAGTGAGTAAGATTATGCTCCTGTTTATCTCAGGGGTTTACTCATTACACGTGGGCATACACTGCTCACACCTGGTCCATTGTAGATGCCAATGGTCATTTAAGACACTTCCTCTCTCTTTCCCTCACCCAAATCAACTGTAACAACTTAAGGCTATAAATGTAAAAGTACATCACCTGCCATTAATAACGTGGGCTCAACTGAGGCCACAGGGAAGAACACCAAGACAGCAAATGTATAGGTTTACAAAAATTAAAATGCAATGACATTTCAGTTCAGTTCAGTTCAGTTCAGTCGCTCAGTCGTGTCCGACTCTTTGCGACCCCATGAATCGCAGCACGCCAGGCCTCCCTGTTCATCACCATCTCTCGGAGTTCACTCAGACTCACATCCATTGAGTCAGTGATGCCATCCAGCCATCTCATCCTCGGTCGTCCCCTTCTCCTCCTGCCCCCAATCCCTCCCAGCATCAGAGTCTTTTCCAATGAGTCAACTCTTCGCATGAGGTGGCCAAAGTACTGGAGTTTCAGCTTTAGCATCATTCCTTCCAAAGAAATCCCAGGGTTGAT
>SJYT01050507.1:314314-414961 GCA_006410635.1 Cephalophus harveyi | reverse complement strand
TTTTTTTTTTTTTTTTCTTGAAGCTTCTGGCTCCAGATTATTGCCCCCCTTCCTTTGTTCTCTGTTTGGCCGGATGCTGCGCTCCTGGATGGGGTCAGAGCCCTCATGGGAGGGGTAGGTGCTATGTCCCTTGTACTCACCGGTAGTGAGGCTGTGCAGCAGGAAGTGGCCCAAGTCTTGTTTGGAGATGACCCGCGAGGGCCCTCATCCATCCAGGGTCCCTGTGTTGGCCCCAGTCAGCGGCTGGTGTCCCATAGGTGGTGGCATCCCTGGCTGCATACTTCAGGCCCGACTCCTACAGTATTTTCTGCATCTGGATTTGGTCATCAATCACATCCTGCAGTCTTGGGGGCACCTTGGAAGGGTCCCATGGTAGAAAGGCTGAAGTGCAGGCCATGACCTTGTCTGTACCATGGGTCTTCATGGCTGCCATAATATTCTGGCACCCTCAGACATCATTGTGGTAAGGACCTGCTTGCACCACTAGAGCCAGTGCAGCGAGCCTGATCTTGCTGGTGGCGCGGAAGATGGCAACCTTCTTGATGGCCATACCACCGGGCGTAGGGGTGTGTGGCCCAGAAGTGTCAGGACACTCCAGAAGGCCTGGCTGCTGGGCCACCCTCCAGCCCTTCCTTAGAGGGAAGGACAGGGAGGGGCTGCTCAGAGGGACACACCTCAGTCCGCCTCCAGCCTCAGACTGTGGTTGAGGGGCCAGGCCAAAAGGCTATGCCTCTCCCTCTGTCCCCTTCTATATAAGCTTTTCACACTGGGAAATTTGGTTAGAATTGCCCAACAGGAAAGAGTTGAAAGGTTCATTGTGAAAGGAACAAATCCCAGCTGATGAAACCACTTCTTCCTCTCCTCCACCCCTCTGCTGCCCCTCTGAGATGCTTGCTAACCAATCACTTACTCATTTGTTTATCCAAACATTATTTACCTGGTCCCTGATTGTACTGCCTACGGCAGACAGTGAAAAAGAACTAAAGAGCCTTTTGATGAAAGTAAAAGAGTGAAAAAGTTGGCTTAAAGCTCAACATTCAGAAAACTAAGATCATGGCATCCAGTCCCATCACTTCATGGCAAATAGATGGGGAAACAGTGGAGTGGCTGACTTTATTTTTCTGGGCTCCAAAATCACTGCAGATGGTAACTGCAGCCATGAAATTAAAAGACGCTTACTCCTTGGAAGGAAAGTTATGACCAACCTAGACAGCATATTAAAAAGCAGAGACATTACTTTGCCAACAAAGGTTTGTCTAGTCAAGGCTATGGTTTTTCCAGTGGTCATGTATGGATGTGAAAGTTGGACTGTGAAGAAAGCTGAGCATCAAAGAACTGATGCTTTTGAACTGTGGTGTTGGAGAAGACTCTTGAGAGTCCCTTGGACTGCAAGGAGAGCCAACCAGTCCATCCTAAAGGAGATCAGCCCTGGGTGTTCACTGGAAGGACTTATGTTGAAGCTGAAACTCCAATACTTTGGCCATGTGATGCAAAGAGCTGACTCATTTGAAAAGACCCTGATGATGGGAAAGATTGAGGGCAGGAGGAGAAGGGGATGACAGAGGATGAGATGGTTGGATGGCGTCACTGACTCAATGGACATGGTTATGGGTGGACTCTGGGAGTTAGTGATAGACAGGGAGGCCTGGTGTGCTGCGGTTCATGGGGTCACAAAGAGTCAGACAAGACTGAGTGACTGAACTGAACTGAACTGATTGTACTGAGGCAGTTTGCTAGACGTTGAGAGTACACCAGCATACACCTGTGTGCATGGGGCTTCCTTTCCTGTTGGGGAGACAGAAGGTAAAGGGCACAGTAATTACCCACTGGGATAAGCACTAAAGGAGCTCAGTGCTGGTGGGTGGTGGAGGATGTGTTTAGCTGGGTGGGAGGATGTGTTTAGCTGGGTGGGTGGTGGAGGATGTGTTTGAGGTTGGTGGTTGTGTATGGTTTCTTAAGGTGGTGATGTTTAGGCAGAGACCTGAACCATGAGAAGGAGCTGCCTCCTGAAAAGTTGAAAGTTGATGGAAGAGGTTTCCAGACCTCTTCCATGGAAGACCTCTTTGATGGAAGAGGAAACCTCTTGGTAAATGCAAAGTCTTTCAGCAAGAAAGGAATGTTCTAGGAACAAAGAAAAAACCTGGGTGGTAGTGCTGAGTGAAATTGGAGAGAAAAGCAGGAGAGAGAGCTCGGAAACCAAACTGGGGACTATAACCCCTTTAACAAAACCCATTCTAAGGATGAGCAAGTACTGATTAGACCTCGCTTGTGTAGTAAGATTTGAAGGAAGTAGTGAGGAATGTCCTCTCCAGAAATCTAGCTTTCACACAATCATTAGCATCTTTTTGTAGAGCCTGCTATTCTATCAGTGAAGCATCCTTTATCTTTTAGGTCTCATTTCTTTGTCTAGGAAGAGGCTCCTGTTTAAGTACAGATAACCCTGGAAGCCTGTCTCATTAGACTTACCCACAGTCTGACAGCTGGAGGGGAGCAGCTTGTCAGAGAATAAGATATGTACTGGGTTCTGTCTGTACTGTATCCAACCCTGAAACTGGCCTCTTTAATGACATCATCTACTCTTTCCCTTGAGTATTTCTGATATTCTTTTCCCTGTCTCCCCATCTCTGCCAAGTCACCCTTCCCCCGACTTCATACCCTTCCCCACGGCCCCAGTCTGTCCCCTCTCCCTTCTGGAGTTAGTCAGCTCTGCACACAGCCTGGACTCAGTGTGTATACATCATGGCCCTCATGTCAGTCTCGGATTTGTCACCTTGTAAACTTTAGTCACACTCATGATGCAGACCCCAGCCCTTGAGCAATCAGATCATTTCTCCATCCTGGCTGTGGTTTCTGAGATGCACTGAAGAAAATCTCATAACCTTGCTAATTGGCTGTGAGACCTGCCCCAGATCCTCACTGATGGTACAACTTTCTTAGCTGGACCACTGCCCTTTAATCCAAACTTTATTTCATTGCTTAACACATTTCTATTCTTTAGGTTTCTTGGTACCTACAGAGAAATAACCCATGCTTGGAAATCACAGCTGTGGTTTCCAGATCTCACCCTACTTCTTTGCTTATAGCTGGTGGTCTTTGCCATGTTATTTAGCTTCCCTGAGCTTCAGCTTCCTTATTGCCAAAACAAACCCCTTTGCACTGTTGATGGGAATGTAAATTGATGCACCCAACATGGAGAAGAGTAGCGAGGGTCCTTAAAAAACTAGAAATAGAACTACCATATGACCTGGCAAACCCACTCACAGGCTATAGCCTGGGAATACCATAATTCAAAAAGATACATGTACCCCAATGTTCATTGCAGCACTATTTACAATAGCCAGGACATGAAAGCAACCTAAATGCCCACTGACAAATGAATGGATAAAGAAAATGTACATATATACAGTGGAATATTACTCAGCCATAAAAAGGATTGAAATTGGGTCATTTGGAGTGATGTGGATGAGCCTAGGGTCTGTCATACAGAGTGAGGGAAGTCAGAAGCAGAATAACAGTATTGTATTTAATGTGACTGCCATGCACACACAATGCGTGTATATGGGACCTAGGAAAAATGGCATTGATAACCTATCTGCAGGGCAGGAACAGAGGTGCGGATGTAGAGAACAGACTTGTGGACACGGGCTGAGAGGAAGGGGAGCGTGGGGGGCTGAGAGGAAGGGGAGCGTGGGGGGCTGAGAGGAAGGGGAGCGTGGGGGGCTGAGAGGAAGGGGAGCTTGGGGGGCTGAGAGGAAGGGGAGTGTGGGACAAACTGAGACAGTAGCACTGACATATCTATGCTACCATGTGTAGTACAGATAGCTGGTGGGAAGCTGCTGTATAGCTTAGGGAGCTCAGCTCAGTGCGCTGTGATGACCTAGAGGAGTCGGGAGTGGGGGATGGGAGGGGCTTTCTGTATACATATAGCTGATTCACTTTGTTGTACAGCAGAAGCTAACACACATTGTAAGCAATTGTACTCCAATGAAAGAAAACCTATTCACTGTGCTCAGTACGAATGAGGTAAACTGTTCAGTGTTTAGTTTGGTGACTAGACTGATAGATGACAGGCAATGTAGATTCACTTCCTTTCCCATCTCAGTGCTCCAAGAGCAGATGCCACATTAGTGGAGCCTTCTGACCCCCCAAAGGAACATTACGCAGCCTCTTTAGAGGAAGCCCGGCCAAGTCCTGCCTGTGAATCTCATGTGATTGCCGACATCCAGAGGCAAAGTTCTTCTTCCTTCATCAGCCCCACTCTCCAGAGCAGTGTCCAATCTCCAGTGCCAACAAATCATGTCTCACTCTCATAAATTCAAGGAGCACTGCTAAATTTGCTTCTCTTTTCACCCAAGGCCAAAGTCCTTGTTGAATTTAATCAGGATGGAAGTGGAAACAGGAAAAAGCAACCTGCAAGATATATGTGCAACAACTAATAAACACATTTCAGTACAGCTTCTCTGCCTGGAGAGGCAAAGCAACAACAGAGCCATGACACCATTAAAAAAAAGGAAAAATAATGAATGGCAATGAATAGAAAATAATTCCAATGTAATCACGTTGCTCATGACCCATAAGCTGGAAAAATTAAAGGACATTTTTCCTTCCCCCCACCCCCTCAAGTAGTTTTCAAAGACAAAATGCAGTTAAAAAATGTAGGCAGTCTTTTATAATGGTTACATGGTCATCTCTAAATTACTCTTTAATATAGGGAGGGAGGAGGTTGACCAGAAAGCTTATATTAAACAAGTGGTGCTTTAGTACCTACTATGTGTCTTGAGTAACTTCTGAAAAAAAAACCATACTGAAAGTCACTCAGTTGTGTCCAACTCTTTGCGACCCCATGGACCATACTATCCATGGAATTCTCCAGGCCAGAATACTGGAGTGGGTAGCCTTTCTCTTCTCCAGAGGATCTTCCCAACCCAGGGATCAAACCCAGGTCTCTCACATTGCAGGCAGATTCATTACCAGCTGAACCACAAGGGAAGCCCAAGATTACTGGAGAGGGTAGCCTATCCCTTCTCCAGGGGATCTTCCCAATCCAGGAATCAAACAGTGGTCTCCTGCCTTGCAGGGGGATTCTCTACCAACTGAGCTATCAGGGTCAGAGCATGCAAAGAGTTTCCATAAATCTGTCTGTTATCTTGACATGAATGCAAACACAGTGAATATTGTCTATTACAACTCTTCAATATTTTTTTAAAAAATCAGTCATGTCATAGGTAACATTCATAACTAAATAGCAATCCATTGCACAAATATAGCATGATTTAGTCATTCCACAATTGATAGATATTTAAGTTGTTCCATTTGGGATGACTCATAGCTATGTTTCTCTTCTAGGAGTAAGATTATATTTAGTCATAGAATTTAGTATATTTAGTGTAAATTTAGTCATAGAATTTCACCTGAATTCCAAGCTAACTCAACAGCTCATTTCACTTTTACTCACCCTTATTCTGCATGGGGTCACAAAGAGTCAGACAGAACTAAGCAACTTTGACTTCACCTATATAAGTAGGAGGTAATTTAAGGTCAGGATATTTGATCAACCTGTTGCTGTCAAAATTTTCTGGGCCTGGGGCATTTCCACATCAGCAACAGAGTCAGTGGCAAACTGAGCCCCTTGGTTAAAATATGGCATCTCTGCATCCTTAAATGTCATTTCATAAGCAGAGTTTCTCTTAAACCATTTTTCAAATAAAATTCTCCTAAAAACTTTTCCAAAGAAGAAGCTAGTTCCCTTCAAACACTTATGGTTTTCTTTTTAACCCACTATTAATATGATTTTGGGTCATTTACTTTTTTTCTAGCCAAGTATATTATATGAAATCTAGTTAAATTCAGCAAATTTTTATTTAGTGACTATGATGCAGTGACAGACTATTTTCTTGGGCTCCAAAATCACTGCAGATGGTGACTGCAGTCATGAAATTAAAAGGTGCTTGCTTCTTGGAAGAAAAGCTATGATCAACCTAGACAGCATATTCAAAAGCAGAGACATTACTTTGTCAACAAAGGTCTGTCTAGTCAAGGCTATGGTTTTTCCAGTAGTCATGTAAGGATGTGAGAGTTGAACTATAAAGAAAGCTGAGTGCTGAAGAATTGATGCTTTTGAGCTGTGGTGTTGGAGAAGACTCTTGAGAGTCCCTTGGACTGCAAGGAGATCCAACCAGTCCATCCTAAAGGAAATCAGTCCTGAATATTCATGGGAAGGACTGATGCTGAAGCTGAGGCTCCAATACTTTGGCCACCTGATGTGAAGAAATGACTCATTGGAAAAGACTCCGATGCTGGGAAAGATTGAGGGCAGGAGAAGGGGATGACAGAGGATGAGATGGTTGGATGGCATCACTGACTCAATGGACATGAGTTTGAGAAAGCTCCGGGAGATGGTCAAGAACAGGGAAGCCTGGTGAGCTGCCAGTCCATGGGGTCACAAAGAGTTGGACACAACTGAGTGACTGAGCAACACCAAATGATACCTACTGAATACGCTGCAGATGGTGCAGATAGTGACTGCAGCCATGACATTAAAAGACGCTTACTCTTTGGAAGGAAAGTTTTGATGCACCTAGATAACATATTCAAAAGCAGAGACATTACTTTGTCAACAAAGGTCTGTCTAGTCAAGGCTATGGTTTTTCCAGTGGTCATGTATGGATGTGAGAGTTGGACTGTGAAGAAAACTGAGCACAGAAGAATTGATGCTTTTGAACTGTGGTGTTGGAGAAGACTTTTGAGAGTCCCTTGGACTGCAAGGAGATCCAAGGACAAACTGGCCTTCATGAATCAATAGGTCCTGGGTGTTCTTTGGAAGGACTGATGCTAAAGCTGAAATTCCAGTACTTTGGCCACCTCATGTGAAGAGTTGACTCATTGGAAAAGACTCTGTTGCTGGGAGGGATTGGGGGCAGGAGGGGAAGGGGACGACCGAGGATGAGATGGCTGGATGGCATCACTGACTCGATGGACGCGAGTCCCAGTGAACTCTGGGAGTTGGTGATGGACAGGGAGGCCTGGCGTGCTGCGATTCATGGGGTTGCAAAGAGTCAGACATGACTGAGCGACTGAACTGAATATGCTGGGTGTTGTGAAAGACATCAAGTCACACAAAACAGAATCCTATCTGTCATGAAGCAAACCTCTTCACTAAGAAAATATTTAAACCCTTCCCTTTATTCAAAGAATATGAAATATAATTTCACCTCACTGTTCCAAAATCCAGATATTTCATGACTTTGTTGAGGACTCAGCCAAGAAGCAAACTCATTGTAAAATAGATGCCACAAAACGCATGCACTACATACAGGATTCCCTGGGTGTTTACACAACCTAGTCATGCTTCTTATGTGACCACAATCTTTATTAAGCTAGCCATCTGGTTTATCAACCTACCACAGATCAGGACTCACAAATAAAAAGAGGCAAGCAGGGTAGGAAGGAGAAGTGACTGGAAACTTATGACAGCCAGGGGAAAAAACCAAAGAGCATGAAAACCAGATAAGCAGGCTGACATTTTATGCAATGGACACAAGGACAAACTGGCCTTCATGAATCAGTAGGTCCTGGGGCACTTCTGCGTTTCATCAGAGCTCAGGAAGGAACAGCTGCGCCAATTACTGGCCTTGGCACACTGAGATAAAGTCAACTCAGTCTATCCTAGGTAAGAAGGAAAGTGAATTGTGTAATAAATTTTTAAGAATTTCTATCAAAGGGTTACACTGTTTAAAAGCTCTGAGGCTTAAGTCAGCAATATTTTTTTCTAGGTCAGAAACTTAGGTACCTCTTACCTGTTATTTCTTAAGTTCTGTTATGTGCCACAAGTGTATATATAAATATTCCTCTACCTCAAAGAGGAAGATCATTGTCAATACTAAATTGAGATTCAGGGAAGTTGAGACATTTTCTAAGTCATGCATCTGCTACTTGATTGACCCAAGATACAAATGCTTGATTTTCTGACTCCAAAATCCATGTTATATCATTATACCACACAGCTTTATTTATCTGAGTCACCTTCCTCAGGGTTACCTTAGGATTGACATATATACTCTACTGATACTATGTATAAAATAGATAACTAACAAGAACAGATTCTACAGCACAGGGAACTATACTCAATGCTCTGGGGTGACCTAAATGGGAAAGAAATCCAAAAAAGAAGGGATAGATATGTATGCATATAGCTGATTCACTTTTCTGTATAGCAGAAATGCACACAACATTGTAAAACAATTATACTCCAATAACAATTTTTAAAAAGATGCCTTTTTCTCCATGAAAATATCCTAAAATGAAGTGTTTAAGTATATAACCCAGAGTTATCAGCATGCTCGATTTACTTCTTTGCCTCAGGGAATAATTAGGTATCCAGGTTGCTACTGTGTTTAATTTGTACCTACCATATGCCCCAGTGCCCTGTAGAAGGACATATGAAGAAGTCTTTCAGCTGACTGAGGACTTCTCTGGATTCCCAGGTTCAAGCACTGCTGGGAGACAGGGGTGGGCTCACACCAGTGCTTCTGGAGGTCAGCCTGGCAATGAATGAGGGACAGTGTCTTATCTAATGTCAACACAGAAACAGAGGCTGCATCACATGGGCATATCGACTTGGCAAATGATAAGACCTCTGAGTTTTGTTCTAAAAAGCAGTTTGTAGGAAAAACTGGGATAGGAAGCTCTTGGGTACATCCAGGGACATCCTCTGGAGGAGGGAGAAGGGCCAGATCCCTGCAGGCCACGTCTTTCAGACAGATGTTTGTGAAGAGCAGGACCAGAGGGAGCCCAAGACTTTGGAATCAAAATAAATAACATTTGAACGTGAGAGTTTAACAAGTGAAAATTAATATAAAATTTCATGTTGCACAACATATCCAAAGTTAAGTAAAAACAGGATGAGTGTAACTGCTGTTTCCTTTGTGTCAGGATTTACTTTGGGCAATACCAACAGAGAGTTAACATAAATGTTCTTTTTGTTCTAATTTGTTTTTTAATTGGAGGAAAATGGCTTTGCAATGTTCTGTTGGTTTCTGCCATGAGCAGAGTGCCAGGCTGGGCTCCCTGTGTTATACAGCATCTTCTTACCAGCACAGGATAGTGTATATATGTCAATGCTGCTTTCTTTCTTTCTTATAAAGAAAATCAGTCTTTATTGTGTGATCACAAGAGCATTATAGGCTTTTTGGTTTAAAGCAATAGAACATCACAACAAGGAAAGTTGTGACAGTTTCTGAAAATCCCATCTCCTTAGAAAACCACCATGAACATCTGATCCAAAGACTGCTGTGCACATGCGCACAGGAGCACACACATGTGCCACCAAATGCATCTATACTTATATGAGAGCTTACTACACACATTCTTTAGCAACTCCGCCCTTTTCACATAATCAGGCATCTTAGGTATTAGTCAGCTCTTGACACAATATTGCTGAATAACAAGATGGTCTCCCAAACTCAGAGGCTTAAAGCAACAATCATGCATTCTCAAGCTCATGGTCTGTGGGTTAGCATGGTCTTTCCTGGTGGGTCACCAGCATGCAAGAGAACGCTACTTTCTTAATTTGTCCAACTTTCTCCTTCCTTGGTTGTATCTATAATTCCATTCTACGTCTGCATCTCCATTCCTTCCCTGCAGACAGGCTCATCAGTACCACTTTTCTAGGCTCCATGTATTAAATCTCTTTTCTTGGATATTTATTTTGCTGCACTGGATCTTGGTTGCAGCACGTAATCTTTGATCTTCCTTGTGGCAAGGATACTCTTAATTACCACCTGTGGGATCTATTTCCCCAACCAGGCATTGAACCTGGAACCTCTACACTGAGCATGGAGTCTTTGCCACTGGACCACCAGAGTAGCAAGGTTCTTTAAAAAAGAAAGGTGAATACATAGCTGCAGAAAGATGGTGATTTGGGAGATTATTTTTAAATTACAAGGTTCACTAGATGGAAGAAATAAAAATTACCTTGGAGTTTTTAAGTATGGGAGGGAACTGCAGCATGAGACAGCAATTCTCAACTGTCCCTTTGCTCAAAATACCACCAGTGAGCACCGGAGCCAAGGGAAGCAGCTTAAAAGCATCATTAGATTGCAGAGCCCGGTCTTGCTGGACTTGGCCATATGACTTACTTTGGCTTGTAGAACACAGGAAGAAGTGAAGTGGTGATAAACTGAGCCTAGACCTCAAGAGACATAACACGTTCCCACTCACTTTCTTGCAGTTCTATCATTGCCATGAAGAGAACTTGTCCCAGGTAAACTGCTGGTCCCAAAAGAATGAGAGTCACATGAACCCATGATAAACTAAACCCATGGCCTGAAGCCACACTGAGCCAACCATGTTGGAATCATTAGGGCTGCCCAGTTTCCCTCAGAGATGCATGAATGGATGATGCTTATTCAGTTCAGTTCAGTTTAGTCACTTAGTCTTGTTCAACTCTTTGCATCCCCATGAACTGCAGCACGCCAGGCCTCCCTGTCCATCACCAACTCCTGGAGTTTGCCCAAACTCATGTCCATTGAGTTGGTGATGCCATCTAACCATCTCATCCTCTGTCATCCCCTTCTCCTCCTGCCTTCAATCTTTCCCAACATCAGGGTCTTTTCAAAGGAGTCAGCTCTTCGCATCAGGTGGTCAAAATACTGGAGTTTCAGCTTTAACATCAGTCCTTCCAATAAACACCCAGGACCAATTTCCCTTAGGATGGACTGGTTGGATCTCCTTGCAGCTGAAGGGACTCTCAAGAGTCTTCTCCAACACCACAGTTCAAAAGCATCAATTCTTCGGTGCTCAGCCCTCTTTATAGTCCAACTTTCACATCCATGTATGACCACTGGAAAAACCATAGCCTTGACTATATGGACCTTTGTTGATAAAGTAATGTCTCTGCTTTTTAATATGCTGTCTAGGCCGTATCTTTCCTTCCAAGGAGTAAGCATCTTTTAATTTCATGGCTGCAATCACCATCTACAGTGATTTTGGTGTCTCCCAAAATAAAGTCAGCCACAGTATCCACTGTTTCCCCGTCTATTTGCCATGAAGTGATGGGACCGGATGCCATGATCTTAGTTTTCTGAATGTTGAGTTTCAAGGCAACATTTTCACTCTCCTCTTTCACTTTCATCAAGAGGCTCTTTAGTTCTTCACTTTCTGCCAATAAGGGTGGTGTCATCTGCATATCTGAGGTTATTGATATTTCTCCCTGCAATCTTGATTCCAGCTTGTACTTCTTCCAGTCCAGCATTTCTCATGATGTATTCGGCATATAAGTTAAATAGGCAGGGTGACAATATACAGCCTTGACGTACTCCTTTTCCTATTTGGAACCAGTCTGTTGTTCCATGTCCAGTTCTAACTGTTGCTTCCCGACCTGCATATAGGTTTCTCAAGAGGCAGGTCAGGTGGTCTGGTATTCCCATCTCTCTTAGAATTTTCCACAGTTTATTGTGAGCCACACAGTCAAAGGCTTTGGCATAGTCAATAAAGCAGAAATAGATGTTTTTCTGGAACTCTCTTGCTTTTTCCATGATCCAGCGGATGTTGGCAATTTGATCTCTGGTTCCTCTGCCTTTTCTAAAACCAGCTTGAACATCTGGAAGTTCACGGTTCACATTGCTGAAGTCTGGCTTGGAGAATTTTGAGCATTACTTTACTAGTGTGTGCTGCTGCTGCTGCTGCTGAGTCGCTTCAGTCATGTCTGACTCTGTGCGACCCCATAGACGGCAGTCCACCAGGCTCCCTCGTCCCTGGGATTCTCCAGGCAAGAACACTGGAGTGGGTTGCCATTTCCTTCTCCAATGCATGAAAGTGAAAAGTGAAAGTGAAGTCACTCAATCGTGTCTGACTCTTTGTGACCCCATGGACTGCAGCCCACCAGGCTCCTCCATCCATGGGATTTTCCAGGCAAGAGTACTGGAGTGGGGTGCCATTGCATTTTTGTGGTTGTCTGTTACACAGCAATAGCTGACTGATACATTGTCAACAAGTCAAAACATTCAGCAACTTCTTAAGCCTTTGCATAGATCAGTGATTATCAACCCTAAGTATACAACATAATTGCCCAGCTTGTTAAAAATAGCCAATGCCCAGATCCTCACCTCAGACCACTTCTTTTAGAATCTCTAGTGATTGCTCTTGGGCACCAGACATTTCAAGAGCTCCTTGAGGGATTTCCCTGACTGTCCAATGGTTAAGATTGTGCTCTTCCAATGCAGTGAACACAGGTTCTATCCCTGGTCAGGGAACTAAGATCCCACATGCAAAAAAAAAAAAAAAAAAGCTCCTCAGGTGATTTTCAAATCTGCAGCCAGGGTCAATAACACTGATGTAGATACAAAAATCTTGTCACCAGCATGAAGAATGACATGAGCACATGAGCTCACTTTGTACTGGGTGCTGCAAGTGTAAAGCCAATCCTCAGGATTCAAAAGCTCATCAAATTGTATCCAGATATTGGAAGACTTATAAACACATTGCTAGCAGGGATTAACACTGTATATTAATACAGTGACCTGAACACACCCTACTGGGAAGCTATTTCAGGATCATTTGGGGGAATTTGAGAGTATGCAGATTCCTGACCCCACAGGCTGGAGATTCTGATACAGTAGGTCTGGGTCTTGGGTATATTTTGGGTTTTTTTTTAAATACCACAAGTCATTTTGATATGTAGTCAGGTCAGTAAATTATTGCTTTGAAATGTGCCAGGTTGGTCTTATTATGAAGTGGAATCAGGACTCAATCTGAGTTAAAGCTCATAAGCTCCTGTTAGAGTGTTCAGTGAGGTTAGGGCAGCTCTCTGCTCTGAGCCTCTATCAAAATTCCTTTTCTAGGAGCCTAGCAAAAGGATTTTAGACCCTGAATATGGGAGAAATGATTTTTAAAAGTAAGAGATCTTTTAATTAGATGATGCAAAATCTAAGTTTGAAAGAAAAGATTTTTACTACCCTCCTCCTCTGTCACTAGAGGGATTTTTAGTGACTAGAGAGTATGTTCCAAAACCAAAGCAGAGAGAAAATGTAGAGTGAGAGATGAGACAGGTTGGTGCATAAATGCAGCTCTGGAAAGTTCCAAGGGTGGAAGGATATTCCAGGTGTGCATTTCAAGCAATAGCCAGGCACAAGATCAGAGTGTGAGGTGTAATAAACTCTCCCTAGCTGAGGTTTCTAATAACGACCTGGCCCTTGGATATTTGTCTTTCTTTTCAGAGGATTCCCAGATCCCCAAGATAGTGGTTGGCCCTCCACCACCAGCTCAGCAAGAGTCCCTCCCCTGCTGCTTTCAGGACTCACACCCCTCACAGGAGACGGCACATTCCATGTGCTCTGTTTGCAAATTTCACTGCTGTTTTTGTGTTTCTCTCTGTGTTTTGTTTTGTTTGTGACAACTTTCCATGCATTGTCTAGATCAATAAACTAGTAGGTAAACCAGCATTATTGAAGGAAATGGCAACCCACTCCAGTATTCTTGCCTGGAGAGCCCCATGGACGGAGGAATGTAGCAGTCTACAGTCCACGGGACCGCAAAGAGTCAAATAGGACTCTTTGTTAGTGACAACAACTCTTGTTAGCGACAACATCATATCCTGGTAGCTTCCCAGGTGGCTCAGACGGTAAAGCATCTGCCTACAATGCAGGAGACCTGGGTTCTATCCCTGGGTCAGGAAGATGCCCTGGAGAAGGAAATGGCAACCCACTCCAGTATTCTTGCCTGGAAAATTCCATGGATGGAGGAGTCTGGTAGGCTACAGTCCCTGGGGTCACAAAGAGTCAGACATGGCTGAGCAACCTCACTGGTTCACTGGATTATATCCTAAGGGAGAGAATCATTGTCAGTTTCTCTCATGTAGGAAAGAGAGAGTTCCTATATACTAGGAGACTTTGGGAAAATCTTTCTAAATAGAAAGTAAATTCATTCAATTGGGTTTATTCAAGGCCAGCTGATATCAGGAAAATTATGACAGAACACCTATGGATGATTATGGCCCATTATTTGGAAGCAGGAGTGGAGGAAGAGGAACAGAAACATCTCCTGGCCAGATAAAGTCCCTTCTCATGACCACAACCATCCACTTTAGAACAGCTGAATTCTCAAGCCTCCTTCCTCAGAGCCTACCAAAATGTTCCAGACTCCCTGTCTATTTTTTTTTTTAATGCTTTTGATGTGGACCATTAAAAAAAATCAGACTTTTAAGTTTGTATTAGAGGATAGCCCATTAATGATGGTGTGGCAGTTGCAAGTGGACGGCAAAGGGTCCCCGCCATATGAACACATCTATCCACTCTCCCTCGAACCCCCTTCCCATTCAGGCTGCCACACAGTGTTGAGCAGGCCTCCCTGTGCTGTACAGCAGGTCATTGCTGGTTATCTCTTTTAAATATAGCAGTGTGTACTTGTCCACTTTTAAAGTCCTTATTAATTTGGTTACAATGTTGCTTCTGTTTTACGTTGTTTTTTTTTTGGCAGGCGAGGCATGTGGGATCCCAGCTCCCTGACCAGGGGCTAAACCCACACCCCCTGCTTTGGAAGGTGAAGTCTCACCCACTGGGCCGACAAGGAAGTCCCTACCTGTCTATTTTTGAGCATTAAACTGGTGAAAGATTCCAGGAGTCCTTTCCTGGTGAGATTTCCTTCCACTTCCCAGGCAGGACATGAGTTAAACGGAGGCTGGTCCATGGTCAGAACTGATGCTTAGTGACTCCCAGGCTCTCATTGCACAGGTTTCCTGTACAGAGCCAGATTTTCTTCACCTGGGAGTGCTCTGAAGAGATATGTAGCTATCTTAAGGGAATACTCTAGCTTTTCATTTAATGGTTGCCGAGAGCAGCAATCTTAGAAGTGTTGTTGTCAACTCTCCAAGGAGGCTTCTTCCAAGATCAAAAGGGCCCTGAGGAACTGACTCTCCAACGTGTTGAAAGAGGCTGTGCTGGGCTCATCAATCATAGAGAAAAAGGACATCTGAATTTCCCTCTGGGAGGCCGTGATCTCAGCTGTCTTATCCACACTTTGTTATCCATTAAAATAATTAAAATGTGAACAAATAAAATATCAGCAGAAACAGATAAAATACATATTTCAGTAGCGTTTTTCAAAGCACTATGTCGGTGAAGGACTACATAAGAAGATGAAGATTGGCTCTTTGGAATCCAGGAGATAGCAGATCTGGGTGCAGAGCGAACAAGGGTGAGAAATGGGTTGAAAATAGGGAATTTGAGAATGGTCTTTACTCAGAATGACAGCATTCATTGGCCTTTGTACCTTGATCACCTACCTCCACTCAAGACTGGAGATATAGGTCCTGAAGAGAAGGAATTGCAGTCTAGTCCCTTTGTGATCCAGAAATAACCCACCTTGATAGCTATGTAAACTCTGGATAATGTTTTTTTTTTTTTTAAATATTTGTTAATTTATTTGTTTGACTGTGACGTGCCCTAGTTGTGTAATGTGAGATCTTTCATTGCAGACCACGGGCTCTTCGGTTGCAGCATGTGGACTCTGTAGTTGCAGTGAGTGGGCTTTAGTTGCTCTGCTGCATGGAGGATCTTGGCTCCCTGACTAGGGATTGAACCCACGTCCCCTGCCTTGCAAGCTGGACTCTTAACCACTGGACTACCAGGCTCGTCCCTGGAGATAGTTTTCAACTTCTTGCATCAACTGCAAGACAACTGCAGAACACTTGATGATGTTTGTAGGACTACATAAATGTTAAAGATTATGGCAATGGTAAGAGAGGAGAGGAGAAATACAAAGAGTATATAGGGAGGAGGTTGTGATACACTTTCAGTTAAGTTCAGTTTAGTTGCTCAGTCATGTCCGACTCTTGGCGACCCCATGGACTGTAGCATGCCAGGCCTCCCTGTCCATCACCAACTCCTGGAGTTTACTCAAACCCATGTCCACTGAGTCAGTGATGCCATCCAGCCATCTCATCCTCTGTCATCCCCTTCTCCTCCTGCCCTCAATCTTTCCCAGCATCAGAGTCTTTTCCAATGAGTCAGTTCTTCTATCAGGTGGCCAAAGTATTGGAGTTTCAGCTTCAGCATCAGTCCTTCCAGTGAATTTTCAGGGCTGATTTCCTTTAGGATGGACTGGCTGGATCTCCTTGCAGTCCAAGGGACTCTCCAGAGTCTTCTCCAACACCACAGTTCAAAAGCATCAGTTCTTTGGCTCTCAGCTTTCTTTATAGTCCAACTCTCACACCCATACATGACTACTGGAAAAACCATAGCTTTGACATAGCTATGTAATAGCAAAGTAATGTCTTTGCTTTTTAATATGCTGTTTAGGTTGGTCATAACTTTTCTTCCAAGGAGTAAACGTCTTTTAATTTTATGGCTACAGTCACCATGTGCATTTTGGAGCCCCCCAAAATAAAATCTGTCACTGTTTCCACTGTTTCCCATGAAACACTTCCTATTTGCCATTAAGTGATGGGGCCAGATGTCAGGATCTTAGTTTTCTGAAAGTTGAGTTTTAAGCTAAATTTTTTGCTCTCTTCTTTCACTTTCATCAGGAGGCTCTTTAGTTCTTCTTTGCTTTCTGCCATAAGGGTGGTGTCATCTGCATATCTGAGGTTATTGATATTTCTGCCGCCAATCGTCATTCCAGCTTGTGCTTCTTCCAGCCCAGCGTTTCTCATGATGTACAATGCATAGAAGTTAAATAAGCAGGGTGACAATATACAGCCTTGACGTACTTCTTTTCTGATTTGGAACCAGTCTGTTGTTCCATGTCCAGTTCTAACTGTTGCTCCCTGACCTGCATACAGATTTCTCAAGAGGCAGGTAAGGTGGTCTGGTATTCCCATCTCTTGAAGAATTCCACAGTTTGTTATGATCCACAAGGTCAAAGGCTTTGGCATAATCAATAAATCAGAAATTGATGTCTTTCTGGAACTCTCTCACTTTTTTGAGGATCCAGCAGATGTTGGCAATTTGATCTCTGGTTAAATTTTATTATTTTTTATTTATTTTTTTAAATTTTATTTTTCCTTTATTTTATATTACATTACATTCCTCTGCCTTTTCTAAATCCAGCTTGAACATCTGGAAGTTCATGGTTCATGTACTGTTGAAGCCTGGCTTGGAGAATTTTGAGCATTACTTTGCTAGCATGTGAGATGAGTACAATTGTGCTGTAGTTTGAACTTTCTTTGGCATTGCCCTTCTTTGGGATTGGAATGAAAACTGATCTTTTCCAATCTTGTGTCCACTGCTGAGTTTTCCAAATTTGCTGGCATACTGAGTGCAGCACTTTCACAGCATCATCTTTCAGGATTTGCAATAGCTCAACTGGAATTCCACCGCCTCCACTAGTTTTGTTTGTAGTGATGCTTCCTAAGGCCCACTTGACTTGTATTCCAGGATGTCTGGCTCTAGGTGATACAATTTAGGAAATGATAAAAGCAAAGCACTACACTGTTATTCAGAGTTGCAGCTGTGACCAACAGAAGTAAAATGATAATTTTTTTTTTTTTTTTAAAAAGAGAGCTGAGAGGAAAGGGAGAGAGGGGATTACATAGTATGAGTGAGCTACATGAGATAAATAAAACGTGAGATAAACAAATCAATAAGTTGCCTCTATTTTTTTAAGTCTAGTAATTATCTGGAGTTGTGAAGTTAAACAGATCTAAAGCAAAAATGATTAAAAGAGCTTTTCATTGAGGAGTAGCATCCCTAGTTAGAAAGGGGGTAGAGGTGAAACCATTGCTGTGTTAAACTCTTTAGTATCATATCATTGTATTTGTGCATATATATGAAGTGATGCTTCCCAGGTGTCACTAGTGGTAAAGAATCTGCCTGCCAATGTAAGAAATGTAAGAGATGTGAAAAATACCGCTGGTAGCTTGATAGGGATTGCATTGAATCTATAGATTGCTTTGGGTAGTATACTCATTTTCACTATATTGATTCTTCCGATCCATTAACACGGTATATTTCTCCATCTATTAGTGTCCTCTTTGATTTCTTTCATCAGTGTTTTATAGTTTTCCATATACAGATCTTTAGTTTCTTTAGGTAGATATATTCCTAAGTATTTTATTCTTTTCGTTGCAATGGTGAATGGAATTGTTTCCTTAATTTATTTTTCTACTTTCTCATTATTAGTGTATAGGAATGCAAGGGATTTCTGTGTGTTGATTTTATATCCTGCAACTTTACTATATTCGTTGATTAGCTCTAGTAATTTTCTGGTGGAGTCTTTAGGATTTTCTATGTAGAGGATCATGTCATCTGCAAACAGTGAGAGTTTTACTTCTTCTTTTCCAATTTGGATTCCTTTTATTTCTTTTTCTGCCCTGATTGCTGTGGCAGTTCTAATGAGATGGATGAAACTGGAACCTATTATACAGAGTGAAGTAAGCCAGAAAGAAAAACACCAATACAGTATACTGACACATATATATGGAATTTAGAAAGATGGCAATGATGACCCTGTATGTGAGACAGCAAAAGAGACACAGATGTATAGAACGGACTTTTGGACTCTGTGGGAGAGGGAGAGGGTGGGATGATTTGGGAGAATGGCATTGAAACATGTATACTATCATGTAAGAATGAAGCACCAGCCTATGTTCGATACAGGATACAGGATGCTCAGGGCTGATACACGGGGATGATCCAGAGAGAGGAAATGGGGTGGGATGTGGGAGGGGGGTTCATGATTGGGATCTCATATACACCCATGGTGGATTCATGTCAATGTATGGCAAAACCAATACGGTATTGTAAAGTAAAATAAAGTAAAAATTAAAAAAAAAAAAAAAAAGAGATGTGTGTTCGATCCCTGGGTCAGGAAGGTCCCCTGGAGGAGGAAATGGCAACACACTCCTGTATTCTTGCCTGGAGAATCCTATGGACTGAGGAGTCTGGTGGGGTTGCAAAGAGTGAGTCATGACTGAAGTGACTTAACACACACAGCACGCATGAAATGATGATGCAGGTGAACTCTGGAGGCTGTAACATGTGTGATTTTAGGCAACTTCACCTAACTTCTCCATGCCTCAGTGTCAGTGTGTATAAAGGCAGGATTAATAATAATGTATACCCCATATTGCAGGAAGAATTTAATGGGATGATGTAATTAAAGCATTTAATGTAATGACCGAGTAACTTGTCAATAAAGATTGGTTATAATAATAATTATTATCATCATCACTTGTAACTTGCTTTTATCCACTTAGTACATCTTTAACAGCTCTACAAATTGAGACACATAGCTCTAAGTCATTGTTTGGTAGCTGCATTATAGTCCATAGTTTGGGCTGCCATACTCCTTCTGCCTTTTAACTGCTAAGGTCCAAACATGCTCCTTATTGAAACCAGGGTTTCTCAGTCTCAGCACTATTAGCATTTGGGGTCAGATCATTCTTTGTTGTGTGGGACTGTCCTGGGCATTATCACATGTTGAGCACCATCTGTGGCCTCTGCTCACTAGATACACCACCTCCCCCAAATTCTAGCCACCATAATGTCTCTACATGTCACCAAATGCCCTTGGTTGCAGTGGAGAAGAGGGATAAAATAACCCCATTTAAGAGTCACTGTACTAAACTACCATGGTTAAAATCCATCCCAGCGATTTCAGTGACTGCCCACCTAGAGCCAAGTTTCTCTTCATAGGAAACCGTCCTGGAGCTAGCTACAGGCAGATATAAAATGCTGCAATCCCCTTTGGGCAGTGGTCCTCAACAGTTTTGGCACCAGGAACCGGTTTTGTGGAAGACAATTTTTCCATGGACCCGGGGTGTGTATGTGATGGTTTCGGTGTGATTCTGGAGCATTGCATTTCTTATATCATCATTGATCTGACAGGCGGCAGAGCTCACATGACAAGCAAGTGATGGGCAGTGACTGTAAATACAGGCGAAACTTCACTCGCTCACCTGCTGCTCACATCCTGCTGTGCAGCTTGGTTCCTAACAAGCTACGGACATGTAAGAGTCCATGGCCTGGGGGTTGGGGACCCCTGCTTTTGGGTATTACTCATCTGAAATTCAAGATTAGAGAGACGCTGCATTGTGCCTTTAGTCTCAGTTGCACTTTATAAGACTTTGGAAAAGAAGCAAGGAATATTAGTCAAGGACTAATATTAACCTCTTCAATCAAGCCAACCAATGGCAGACTATTAGAATGATATCATCCAGCCTCTTGGATCTTATGAACTCCATCATGAGTTTATCACAGAAGAAACTGGGTATGATTTTTGAAGAAGTAGTTAATAGCTAATTTAGCATAAAGCAGTGTGTTTTGCCACAAATTTTCCTTCTAACCAAGGCTAATAGCCTTGCCATGGAATGCCAAGGGATCCAGCAACTCCATAAAGGCCCAGTTCAATGATTCGATGAAGACAAAACATGAAATCCACATCCAAATAACACTAGCTCAGAGTTTACCTTCATAAACGCATGAGAACAAATAAATAGAAGTAGAATCCCATGATTACATACCATTTTAATTTAGAGTTGTGATTAGCAAAACTACATCCATGTCTTTGGGGATAGTTTATCATAGCAATACTTTGCTGATGTGGTTTCAGAAAATTATTTTAAATGAAAAATCCTGTAGAACAGTGTGTTCACAAGTCCCTGTCCACATAGCAGTGGATCTGCTTAATGAAAACATGGTTATGGCTCAGAATTAGTGCTTTCTACTGTATCAATATTGTTATATTAGGGACCCAGAGGAGTAAAAGAGGTTGAAAAGAAATGAGAGTGAGGAAATTGTCAGAACTAGAGGTCAGGGAAAGAATATTGCCAAGGAAGGTACCTTAACATGGTGCAGAGGAAAGGAGATGAAAATGAAGAAGAAACAGAAAAACCAGGACATAAAAACAATGCCGGCTTTATTTAGATAAACCAAATTCAACCCGGTAACACCATTTCTGTGCTGTAATATAATTTCATTTAAATATAATTGGAATGTAGCAATGCTACTTCCATCTCTCTCAAATTTATCAAAATGAGATTTTACAAGTATTCACAAGCTATTCCTTCTTCAAATCATCCTTGTACCAGGGGAGTCCTAAGACTACTTTGTTTTCAAAAGTCATTGATTGAAATTCTATTTAGTTCCTCTACTGTTCAGCCAGCTTTGGAATAATTGTTTATGCTTTGTCTCCAAAGCAAGCAAGAACAATCCCATTTGAGGATTTGCTGCAGAGAAGCTGTCTCTCTCTACAGTGCTATGGACTGATTCCTGCTCCCCCTAGAATTCATATGTTGAAGCCTTAATCCCCAATGTGATGGTATTAGAAAGTGGGAACTTTGGGACTAATTAGGTCATGAGGATGGAGCCCCCATCATGGAATTAGTGCCCTTATAAAGACCACGGAGCTTGCTTGCTTCTCTTTCTCTTTCCCTCTCCCATTCTCTCTCCCCTCTCTCTATTTCTCTCTTCCTCTCTCTCCCTTTCTCCCCTCAACGTGAGGACATAATAAGAATACACCTATCTACACTCTAGCCGGAAAGCCCTAATCAAGAACCAAATCAGTCAGCACCTTGATCGTGGACTTTACCAATTTCAGAACTATGAGAACTCAGTCTGTTGTTTAAACCATCCAACTCCTGTTACTATGTTATGGTAGACTGAGCTAACACATACAAGTGTGTAACATATTTTTCTTTTTGTTTTGCTTGTGTTTACCTGTAACAGAAGTCAGCCAGCAAGATCCTTGTTGCTAGAGAGCTATACTTTCAATCAACATGAAGCCCAAATGCCATGTACACCCTATTCATCCTGCAACCACAAAGAAGGCAAATTTTATCTGATCAAAAATAAGAAAAATTTGAGGAAAGCCAGCAATTTAATTTTGGGTGATGGAAGAGGGGGCTGATAACAATAAAGGCAAACCTTGGAATGGATAACACTGGCAGTTTTAAATGACACAACAGAAAAAGACATCAATTTATTCTTGAATGTTAGTTAACCCAAGCTAAGAACTATCAAAAGAGCTGAGATTTTAATCAAATAGCATGCCTTTTTCTTAAGAGGCCACCACACCCATTTCTAACTTTAGTAGTTGAGTTTCTTTTTCTTTTCTTTTTATTAATCACTTGGAATTACCTTTAATTAGGTACAAAGACTTTTCCAATCACATCATATAGAGATCATTTTATCCCTTGCCCTGTTCGGCTGCCAGTTTCTTGTCTCTCTCCTCAGCAGTGGTAAGGCAAATACCCTTTCCACGGAGAAGAGAGATCCATGGTTTGTTGCCTTTGCCAATAAGGAAGACGTTTGAGAGCCCTGTGGCAAAGCTGTTGCCATTCACATCTTTCACATGAACTACATTAAAGGAACCTGGATGTCTCTCCCGGTTGGTAATCACACCAATGCTTCCCAGGTTAGCACCTCCAGTCACCGTGCATAGGTTACCAGTGTCAAATTTGATGAAATCAGTAGTCTTGCCAGTCTCCAAGTCAATTTGGATGGTGTCACTCACCTTGAGGAGGGGATCAGGGTAACGGATGGTGCGAGCATCATGGATCACCAGATGAGGGACTCCTTTTGTCCCCACAAAGATCTTTCTTACTGTACAGTTTACACTTGGCCTCCTCAGGTGTAATACGATGAACAGCAAAGTGACCCTTGGTGTCGTAGATCAAACAAAAATTCTCTGCAGTCTTATCAATGCTGATGACATCCATAAAACCAGCAGGGTAGGTTATATCGGTGCAGACTTTGCGATCGATCTTAATGAAACACTGCATGCAAATCTTCTTTACTTCATCTCCTGTTAGGGCATACTTCAGTCTGTTCCTTAAGAAAATGGTTAGGGGGAAACATTCCCTCAGCCTGTGGGGCCAGGTAGATGGAGAAGGGGCAAACACACCAGTCACTTTGTCCAGCATCCAATGTTTGGGAGCTGCTACACACTTCTTGGGACCCTGAGTCATGGCTGCACTAGACAAGAAAAGAGCGACTTTCTTTTAAAGCATAGAAAGTTTAGACCAAAACTGGGAAAATACTTCTCATTAAAAGGAAGGTAAAACAAACATTTTCATAAAATCTATCTCCCTTTTTTTTGCATGCATGTTCAGTCGTGTCTGACTCTGAACCCATAGAGTGTAGCCTGCCAGGCTCCTCTGTCCATGGGATTTTCCAGGCAAGAATACTGGAGTGGGTTGCCACTTCCTCCTCCAGGAAAATCTATCCCCTAAGACATTTCTAAAGTGATACTGACTCTGTATTTTCTTAGAAATTACCTGCAATAGAGGTTATACTGTTAGTTGCTTTTGAAATTATTGAAAAAAAAAAAGTAACTGTCTTATCTTGATTTGCTGATGCAGGTAGCAATAGAGTTCCTTTAGATTCAGCTTGATTTGTCTTTTTTCATTGGCTTTATTAAAAGATATTAATATATGTATTTTTTATAGTTTGCAATGCACATACATTATTGTCCTTAATCTTTTCAACGATCCTGTGAATTTAGTAATATTATCATTGGTATTTTATTTTTTTCAGAGAAGTAATTGGCTGCTAGAGAGGGAAAGGAATTTGCCAGATGTTAATCAGTACAAAAGTGGTACAGCTAGAATCTTGCAGAATCCACAGGCTTTTATAGGGTACTTCTTGTTCTCCCCACACAAATGAAGTGTGGTCCTTTCTCAACAAACACACACATACACATAAAACATAACTTGCTTTAGAGACTGATTACAATTGGCAACATATATGAGAAAACTTTCACAGACTTGGAGTCCTTCCTGATGAATTTTCTCCTTACAGGCTACAATCCTCATTTTGATTAGTGACTTGGAGATTAGATGGAAAGTAAAACACTCTGCTGGTTGGAGGCCTATTGAGTTCCCAAAGGACAATCAGACTCACCATGTCCCCAGTGGACCCACCCAATCAAATAACGCTTTCTTTCTTCATCCTCATTTTAAAAAACTTTTCTGGAAGCCTTCCTGTGATGATCAATTTGCCTGCTAAAATTATGTCACTCAAAAATTTTGAAAAATGTGTGTTGACTTATATTTAAGATTGCTCAGCACTTTTCCATCCCTCTGACTCCAGACACCCCCTTGAAGACAGGTTCTAAATGAGAACACCCTGCTAAACTGTCTAGACCTTGTGGAGAAAACTCAAGCAGAAGCAGCATAGTGGGCTTCATTGGGTATGAAAGTGAGAAACCAGCCTTGTAGTTAAGTGTGCCATGCTAGAATGAGGTCACTTGGATTTGCATCTAGGCCCTGCCATTTTCACTAAAACTGAGAATTTGGCTAAATTATTTAATAGTGTTGAATATTTAACTCATTGCTGTATCATGAGAACTAAATGAGTAAATAGAGGAAAGTACACATAGAAACCACTATTAAAGTATTAGCTATTGTTATTACTATCAGAGGATGAGATGGTGGATGGTGTCACTGACTCAATGGGTGTGAGTTTGAGCAAACTCTGGGAGATGGTGATGCACAGGGAAGCCTGATGTGCTGCAGTCCAAGGGGTCACGAAGAATTAGACATGAATGAATGATTGAACAACACCAATTACTATCATCGCCATGTAAAAAAAATTATTCCTCTCGAATCTTTAGGGACAAACAATAATTTTAAAAACAGTTTTATGATCAAAACCCACTAATTTTCCCCTCTTTTTGTTTCCAAGTCAGAGCTCTGCAAACTCCAGCACATGGAGCAAATCCAGCCCACTACTTGTTTTTGTACAACCAGCAAGTTAAGAAAGGGTTTGCCATCTTAAATGGTTGAAAAAATATCAAAAGAAGAAGCCGTTTCATGACACATGATTGAGAAGAGAAATATGAGACTTTGAATGAAACATGAAACTCAAAGCCCAACTTTTCCCAAAGAAATCTCTCCAAGTTTCAGGCTCTTCTGCCCATACCACGATCTTGGTCTCTTTCCTAGCCTGGGGTAGGCGGCCAGCTGAGAGTCACAAAACAGGGTTTTGA
Organism: Cephalophus harveyi; assembly: GCA_006410635.1. Classification (NCBI taxonomy): domain Eukaryota; kingdom Metazoa; phylum Chordata; class Mammalia; order Artiodactyla; family Bovidae; genus Cephalophus; species Cephalophus harveyi. The sequence continues at coordinate 390,040 of SJYT01050507.1, read as the reverse complement.
CTCTCCTTTATAAGTCCCGATTAGGGGGTCCAGTTGCTCACTTTGGAATGTGGGAATGTTTGAGACTTTTTACCTGGGAATCTCAACCAAAAATGAGACAAGAAAGAGTCCTAATAAAAGAGAAATTATTTGCCCCATACATACAATTTACCTTTGCATTTTATCTCAGGATGAATACCAAAAAACGAAAAAGAGAAAATTGGCTTTCTCATAATGTCTTTAGTTTAACGGCATTGAAAATCTTTACTCTGACAAATAAACTATACAGTAACCCATTTAAGCATGTTCTTAAAACAAGCCAATAGAACAAACACCTTTGAGGTGTGGCTGAAATCTGGAGCTATGATGAAATCTTAATCTTATTTTCTTTCCAGTCTCTAGGCTTCTGTCCTTTACTTTGATCCACCCTGTATAAAGCTACTGGCAAATGTTTCACTGAATTTGATGTTACAAATTGTACATAAATTCACACACCCTCACATTTGCCTTGTAACAGAAATGGCAACTTGTAAATGATGACATAGCAATGACTCAGCAGTTTGAAGCCCTCCCAACAACTACCTCACCTCTTTATATGGAGCTTTATCCACACTTCTTCCCTGGGAAGCTTCCTTGTTTACTGAGGGGATCAGTAGACAGACAGGCATCTACCTTCCATATATGCTGGCAGACATCGCCTGCAGAGACTCCCAAAGGAAAATAAATAAGAAATAAATATGGGGCACAGTCCAGCAAAACTTGGTATCTGAATAAGCATAAAACAAAGGTTGACCACCAGGTCATGGTGGGCAATTATGTGTCTGGTCCACTACCTGGTCATCTTGAAATGTAGAGAGATAAGGAAAATAACCCCTAAAATTCTGGGATCCTAACTAAGGTTGGCTTCCCAGGTAGCTCAGTGGTAAAGAATCAGCCTGCAATGCAGGAGATGCAGGTTTGATCCCTGGATTGGGAAGATCCACGTGGAGAAGAAAATGGCAACCCACTCCAGTATTCTTCCCTGGAGAAGCATATGGACAGAGGGGCCTGGTGGGCTAGAGTCCATGGGGTCACATAGAGTTGGATGTTTCTTAGTGACAAAATCAGCAACAAGAACAACAGCTAGGGTTGAGGCAATTATGTCCCCTTTATGTTTATTTTCATTGAGTATCAACTCTGACTAGGTTAGATTCATCAGTATACATATAAGGGACATCCCATAAGTGCTCCCTACAAGAGGGACAGAAAAACTGTGGCCCACCAGCCAAATCTGACTACAGCCTGTTTTTGTACAACCTGTGAGCTAAGCATGATTTTTGTTTTCAGATGACTGAAAAGAATTAAAAGAAAGCTACTATTTCATGATGTGTGAAAATTGTGTAAAGTTCAAACTTCAGTTTCTATAAGCACAGTTGAATGGAACCCTGCCACACTCATCTGCATTGTCTACGGCTGCTTTCACACTACATGGCAGAGCAGAGTAGGTTGTGTAGAAACAGAGGGAGCACAACACCTAGAATGTTTATTCTGACCCTTTGCAGAAAAAGTTTTCCAACACTGCTCTATGGCCATTAAGAAGAGCATGGATAAGGAGGCTGCCTCAGTATGAAGGAGTAGGCTGTGTCCCAATTCCCTTCCTAAAACCATGATGTTTGCTTAGTTGCTCACTCATGTGATGTCTTCAAATTGGCACTGGCATCTGTCTTCTGCTCAAAATGAAAACATCCCCGGGAGGTCTCTTTAGTACTCCAGAAGAATACAGTAAGGTGGGGAGGGGAGATGGAAGAAGAAGGAAAAAGTGATCAAGGCAGTTGTCTTGTCGTTCTCACATACTAACAATCTAAAGGTTGAACAGTAGCCTTCTGGTAAACTTAAGGGTTGAGCCAGATAATCTGTGCTTCATTCTAGGTCTAAACTGCTCTGATATTCTCTCTGTTTTTATTCTCTTTCAGGCCTCAAGAGTTTCAAAATCTTACCCTTATCTTAAAGTATAACTATGAAAATAGAACTTGGCCTTAAAATATTAGGTTAGGGGTATCAGAGACTTTTGTATAAGGACTGAAACCTTTAAAGGATATGACCTTTCCATATTCAAATGCTTACTTCCAAAGATTTGTCAGGAACACACATACGCCAACAAGGAGTTTATACTTGTGGTTGACTACCAACACACAATTACCATTAGCATATAAGCTTCCCAATGAAACTGGGACTTCCTGTCATTAAATAGATAATTCCTCAAAGGCAGAATGCACATCAGCTTCTGCTGTCCTCAAGAGTGAGTGAGTGAGTGAAGTCGCTCAGTCGTGTCCGACTCTTTGCGACCCTGTGGACTGAACCTACCAGGCTCCTCCATCCATGGGATTTTCCAGGCAAGAATACTGGAGTGGGTTGCCATTTCCTTCTCCAGGGGATCTTCCCTACCCAGGGATTGAACCCGGGTCTTCCGCCTTGCAGGCAAATGCTTTAACCTCTGAGCCACCAGGGAAGCCCAAGGGCCTTGTATTTAGTAGGATGACACCATAAACAGTGGTTGAGTAAATATTTCATTTATTCAGACAAGTTTACATTTTCATTTCATGTTGCATTTGTATGTTAGTTCATAACATAATTCTGGATATTTTGATACATTTTATTATGGTAATATTAAGCAAGCATTTGCATGCACACATCACTATGAAAAAGCTGGCTTAAAACTTAACATTCAAAACACTAAGATCATGGAACACAGGCCCATCACTTCATGGCAAATGGATGGGGGAAAAATGGAAACAGTCACAGACAATTTTCTTGGGCTCCAAAATCACTGCAGATGGTGACTGTAGCCTTGAAATTAAAAGACGCTTGCTCCTTGGAAGAAAAGCTATGACCAAGCTAGACAGCATGTTAAAAAGCAGAGACATTACTTTGCCAACAAAGGTCAGTTCAGTTCAGTTCAGTCACTCAGTCATGTCTGACTCTTTGTGACACCATGGACTACAGCCTGCCAAGCTTCCCAGTCCATCACCAACTCAAGGAGCTTGCTTAAATTCATGCCCATTGAGTCAATGATGCCACCCAACCATCTCATCCTCTGTCATCCCCTTCTCCTCCTGGTTTCAATCTTTCCCAGCATCAGGGTCTTTTCTAATGAGTCAGTTTTTTGAATCAAGTGGAGCTTGATCAAATCAAGTATTGCAGCTTCAGCTTCAGCATCGGTCCTTCCAATGAATATTCAGAACCAATTTCCTTTGGAATTGAATGGTTTGATCTCCTTGCAGTCCAAGGGACTCTCAAGAGTCTTCTCCAACATCACAGTTCAAAAGCATCAGTTCTTCAATGCTCAGCTTTCTTTATGGTCCAACTCTCACATCCATACATGACTACTGGAAAAACCATAGCTTTTGCTAGAAGGGCCTGTGTCAGAAAAGTCTCTGCTTTTTAATATGCTGTCTAGGCTTGTCATAGCTTTTCTTCCAAGGAGCAAGCAGTCATGGTTGCAGTCACCATCTGCAGTGATTTTAGAGCCCAAGAAAATAAAGTCTGACACTGTTTCCCCATCTATTTGCCATGAAGTGATGGGGCCAGATGCCATGATCTTAGTGTTTTGAATGTTGAGTTTTAAGCCAATTTTTTCACTCTCCTCTTTCACTTTCATCAAGAGGCTCTTCACTTCCTCTTTGCTTTCTGCCATAAGGGTGGTATCATCTGCATATCTGAGGTTATTGATATTTCTGCTGCCAATAATGATCCCAGCTTGTGCTTCATCTAGCTTAGTATTTCATAGGATGTACTCTGCATATAAGTTAAATAAGCAGACAATATACAGCCTTGACCTACTCCTTTCCCAATTTGGAACCAGTCTGTTGTTCCATGTCTGGTTCTAACTGTTACTTCTTGACCTGCATACAGATTTCAAGGATTCCCATCTCGTGAAGAACTTCCCACAGTTTGTTGTGGTTCACACAGTCAAAGGCTTTGGCAAAGTCTATAAAGCAGAAGTAGATGTTTTTCTGGAACTCTCTTGCTTTTTCAATGATCCAACAGATGTTGGCAATTTGATTTCTGGTTCCTCTGCCTTTTCTAAATCCAGGTTGAACATCTGGAAGTTCTCTGTTCATGTACTGTTGAAGCCTAGCTTGGAGAATTTTGAGCATTACTTTGCTAGCGTATGAGATGAGTGTAATTAATATGTGGTAGTTTGAACATTCTTTGGCATTGCCTTTCTTTGGGATTGGAATGAAAATGGACCTTTTCAGTCCTGTGGTCACTGCTGAGTTTTCCAAATTTGCTGGAATCAAACCGTGGTCTCCTACATTGCAGGCAGATTCTTTACCTGCAATGTAGGTAAAGGGAAACCCCACCAAGAAAATTCTCTATAGTCAAAGCTATGGTTTTTCCAGTAGTCAGGTATGGCTGTGAGCATTGGCCCATAAAGAAGGTTGAGCACTAAAGAACTGATGTTTTTGAACTGTAGTGTTGGAGAAGACTCTTGAGAGTCCCTTGGACTGAAAAGAGATCAAGCTAGGCAATCCTAAGGGAAATCAACCCTGACTATTCATTTGAAGGACTGATGCTGAGGTTGAAACTCCAATACTTTGGCCACCTGATGGGAAGAGCTGACTCGTTGGAAAAAATCCTGATGCTGGGAAAGATTGAAGGTGGGAGGAAAAGGGGACAACAGAGGATGAGATGGTTGGATGGCATCACTGACTCGATGGACATGAGTTTGAGTAAGCTCCCAGAGTTGGTGAAGGACAGGGAGGCCTGGAGTGCTGCAGTTCATGGGTTCAAAAAGAGTTGGACATGACTGAGTGACTGAATAACAACAGCAATCACTATGTAATACATAAAAGTTTCAGCATACACAAATGAAATACAATAGACACACTCAGTTCAGTTCATTTCAGTTCAGTCGCTCAGTCGTGTCCAACTGTTTGCGACCCCATGAATCACAGCATACCAGGCCTCCCTGTCCATCACCATCTCCCAGAGTTCACTCAAACTCATGTCCATTGAGTTGGTGATGCCATCCAGCCATCTCATCCTCTGTCGTCCCTTTTTCCTCCTGCCCCCAATCCCTCCCAGCATCAGAGTCTTTTCCAATGAGTCAACTCTTCGCATGAGGTGGCCAACACACTACTGATCCCTAAAAACCATTCCAGAATTTTGGGTCACATGGACCAAAAGAACATTCATTCATGAAGTGAGAAACCTGTCATACAAAGTGAGCACTGTGAAAATAAATCCCCAAAATGACAAATAAATATATTCTATTCGTAAATATACAAGCAAGAAATTTGTAGGGAAGCAACATAGATGGTTTTTAACTACTGAATTTGGTAAACATTTGGGGACAAGACAAATAAAAAATACATCTCCTAAGTAATTATGAAGACACACTTTGGATAACTCTCTTCTATAAGTTATTATTTTTCTTCCTAAAGTCAAGAATATTTATAAAATTTTTCTCATCAGAGCATAAATTCATAGGCAATTGCAGCAGGGTTATCTACAAAAGTCATCATCAGAGCCCATTGCAGTAAGAATTCAGAGGAAGCTTGTACCATCAACATTTGTATGGAATGTACAGTTAGCCACTAAGAGCACAAAATATTAGAATAATAGAAATACAGTGACTAAAGGTCTCTGTGCTTCAGGGACTTAACTGAAAATATAAATGTTCACTGACACAAAGACTCACTCCCAAATTCAAAGAAAACTTTCTTTTATTGTTAAGAAGAGATATTGGGCCAAATAGATTCTACTAAACTTTGTCATCAATGTCCTGGGTCCCAGAATGATGGCACTGTTCAGGGTTCTTGGTTCCATATAATGGAAACCAACTCTGATTCAGTTCAGTTCAGTTCAGTCGCTCAGTCGTGTTCGACTCTTTGCGACCCCATGAATCGCAGCACGCCAGGCCTCCCTGTCCATCACCACCTCCCGGAGTTCACTCACACTCACGTCCATCGAGTCAGTGATGCCATCCAGCCATCTCATCCTCTGTCATCCCCTTCTCCTCCTGCCCCCAATCCCTCCCAGCATCAGAGTCTTTTCAATGAGTCAACTCTTCGCATGAGGTAGCCAAAGTACTGGAGTTTCAGCTTTAGCATCATTCCCTCCAAAGAAATCCCAGGGTTGATCTCCTTCAGAATGGACTAGTTGGATCTCCTTGCAGTCCAAGGGACTCTCAAGAGTCTTCTCCAACACCACAGTTCAAAAGCATCAATTCTTCGGCGCTCAGCCTCTTCACAGTCCAACTCTCACATCCATACATGACTACTGAATATTTATTTATTTAAATGATATCTATTTATATAGGATCTTAGTTGTAGCATCTTTCATTGCTACCTGCAGCCTGAGTTGCTCTGCAGCATGTGGGATCTTAGGTCCCTGACTGGGTATTGAACCACGTCTCTGCATTGGAAGGCAGACCCTTAACCTCTGGACCACCAGGAAAGTCCCACGCTTCCTTTTATCTTAAGCTGTCTTCAAAATAAGAATGGTTTTCAGATATGAGATGAATGTCCTTTTGGTTGCCCTCCCCTTTTGCAAGAAGTGCAAAATAAACACAGATATCACTATTACACATGAGAGGGAATAAATGACAACACATGATGAAAAATTATAATTCTAGAAATGTACAACTGTTCCACGGTCAATCCTAATGGGGGAAATAGCACTTCACTTCACTTCTGCGTGTTGCTCTAGTTCTTCTAGAATTGAAACCAATGAGAAAGATTTCGAAGATAGTTCCTCACATCCCTCTGCAACCACCTGCTGCGGGCACCCCAGTTCCAGTGGGCTGTGGCCATTGGGTAAGTTTGGGAGGCCAGTAGAGGATGGCAAGTGGATCCAGTCTCAGGGAAAGGAGGAAAGGTCGCAATGTCCACATTCACCCAACAACGAGGTGTGTGAAGAGAGTTGTGTGGGGCCTTTAGCTTCAACTCCATAGGGACAGGGAGATTCATAATGGGAGCATCCCTAACTAATGAGACAATTACAGATGGCCAGAACTGCAATATTCTCCATCAGTTCCTACCAGTCCAGGTATGGAAGGCTAATCAATGACACCATTATGGGAGGCCAACACTCTGACTTTGACTTTGAACTAGGAGGCCCCAGACTCCACGAGGGACCCTCACAGTGCCAGAGTCCATCAAAACCTAGAGCCATCCAGCTTCTTCTCCTTTTTTAAAAAATTTTATTTTTTATTGAAGGATAATTACTTTACAGGATTTTCTTGTTTTCTGTCAAACTTCAACATGAATCAGCCATAGGTATACAGATATCCCCTCCCTTTTAAACCTCCTCCCATCCCCCCCCCATCCCACCCCTCTAGATTGATACAGAGCCCCTGTTAGACTTTCCTGAGCCATACAGCAAATTCCCATTGGCTATCTACTTTACATATTGTAATCTAAGGTCCCATGTTACTCTTTCCATACATCTTACCCTCTCCTCCCTTCTCCCTATGTCCATAAGTCTATTCTCTATGTCTGTTTCTCCACTGTTGCCCTGTAAATAAATTCTTCAGTACCATTTTTCTAGATTCTGTATACATGCCTTAGAATATGATATTTATCTTTCTCTTTCTGACTTACTTCACTCTGTATAATAGGTTCTAGGTTCATCCACTTCATTAGAACTGACTCAAATGCATTCTTTTTTATGGCTGAGTAGTATTCAATTGTGTATATGTACCACAACCTCTTTATCCATTCATCTGTTGATGGACATCTAGGTTGCTTTTATGTTCTAGCTATTGTAAATTGTGCTGCAATGAACAGTGGGATACATGTATCTTTTTCAATTTTGGCTTCCTAAGGGTATATGACTCTTGAGAGTCCCTTGGACTGCAAGGAGATCCAACTAGTCCATTCTGAAGGAGATCAGCCCTGGGATTTCTTTGGAAGGAATGATGCTAAAGCTGAAACTCCAATACTTTGGCCACCTCATGCGAAGAGTTGACTCATTGGAAGACTCTGATGCTGGGAGGGATTGGGGGCAGGAGGAGAAGGGGACGACAGAGGATGAGATGGCTGGATGGCATCACTGACTCGATGGACGTGAGTGTGAGTGAACTCCGGGAGGTGGTGATGGACAGGGAGGCCTGGCGTGCTGAGATTCATGGGGTTGCAAAGAGTCAGACACGACTGAGCGACTGAACTGAACTGAAGGGTATATGCTTAGGAGTGGGAGTGATGAGTCATATGGTGGTTTTATTCCTAGTTTTTTAAGGAATCTCCGTACTGTCTTCCATAATGGCTGTATCAATTTACATTCCTACCAACAGTGCAAGAGTATTCCCTTTCCTCCACACCTTCTCCAGTGTTTATTGTTTGTAGACTTTTTAATGATGGCCATTCTGACTGATGTGAGGTGTAGTTCTGCAGTTTTGATTTGCATTTCTCTAATAATGAGTGATGTTGGGCATGTTTTCATGTATTTGTTAGCCATCTGTATGTCTTCTTTGGAGAATTGTCTGTTTAGGTCTTTTCCCCACTTTTTGATTTGTTTTTCTGGCATTGAGTTGTATGAGCTGTTTGTATATTTTGGAAATTAATTCTTTGTCAGTTGTTTCAATTGCTATTATTTTCTCTCATTCTGAGGGTTGTCTTTTCTCCTTGCTTATATTTTCCTTTGCTGTGCAAAAGCTTTTAAGTTTAATCAGGTCCCACTTGTTTACTTTTGTTTTTATTTCCCTTACTCTAGGAGGTGGGTCACAGAGGATCTTGCTTTGATTTATGTCATCGAGTGTCCGGCCTATGTTTTCCTCTAAGAGTTTTACTTACATTTAGATCTTTAATCCATTTTGAGTTTATCTTTGTGCATGGTGTTAGGAAGTGTTCTAATTTCATTCTTTTACATGTAGCTGTCCAGTGTTTCCAAAACCATTTATTGAAGAGGCTGCCTTTGTCCCATTGTATATTCTTGCCTCCTTTGTCAAAAATAAGATACCCATAGGTGCATGGGTTTATTTCTGGGCTTTCTATCTTGTTTCATTGGTATATATTTCTGCTTTTGTGCCAGTACCATACTGTCTTGATGACTGTAGCTTTGTAGTATAATCTGAAGTCAGGAAGGTTGATTCCTCCAGCTCCATTCTTCTTTCTCAAAACTGCTTTGTCTATTCAGGTTTTTTTTTTTTTTTTTGTGTGTGTGTGTTTCCATATGAATTGTGAAATTTTTTGTTCCAGTTCTGAGCCATTCAGCTTCTAATTACTTCTCTTTCATAACTGAAAAGAACTAACTGTATTTCTAAACTTCTTTAGAATGCTTTGAAAACTTTAGGGAATATTTTGCTCACTCAGTGGCTCAGCTGGATTGTGAAGTCCTGACAATTCATGCCAACAGATAATAAGACAAGAAGCATGGTTTTTGTTTAGAAAAAAATGGCACTGTTTTAAAAAAGATCTATATTTACTGAGACAATGTACATTACAGTATGATAAGCACCTCCACTATCTTATTAAAAATACCTTTAAACTATTCATATGCTTTTAATAAAATTATTTCCTAGTGACTGAAATGAGAAATGTTTGTCAGATTCAAGGGAAGGAGGTGGTCTTTGCTGCTGAGAAAAGCAATAAGTACTCAATCCTTATAGCAGAAATGGTAACCTGGGAAAAAAAAGGCCAAATACAGTCCTGGGTCAGGACAGGATTTACTTGATTTGCTTCCTATTGTCAGGGCATAGGGGTATCCCTGATGAACTGACACAAATGAGTCCATGTGCATTCAGCCCAGTAGGGGAAGGGACTGGATCTGCCACCCAGAAGCCAATCCTTTTAAGGCTTGGCCAAAGCATACTGTAATTAGGCATTAACATCTAAAAAATAATAAGGGAATGCAATTATAAAGCATGGGCTTCTCAGGTAGCATGGAGGTAAAGAATCCACCTGTCAATGCAAAAGATATGGCTTCGATCTCTGGGTAGGGAAGATACCCTAGAGGAGGAAATGGCAACCCACTCCAGTATTCTTGTCTGGAAAATCTCATGGACAGAGGATCCTGGTGGGCTATGGTCCGTCGGGTTGCAAAGAGTCGAACACGACTGAGCATGCGCCATGACTATAAAGCACTTTGCAAAATGAAACGACTACACGAGTATCCATCATTCATAATAACGATGCTCTAGGTAATTGCAACATTCAGGAAACAGTTTAGTCCTAGGCAGCCTTGGCAGGGAGACCACTAATGTCCGAAGGGCTGAGCACTAAATGCTTCAATTCCTTCCCTGGCTGGAAGACTGCCCAGAAATGAAGGCAAGCCTACAGAGCTCTTGAGATGATTTCTGAGAGCTCCACTGAAGATGCAAACATTGCCAAGGAAATATCATTACATCTCCTTAACAGATATTTGGAGCAGCAGCCTCATTTTCAGATTTACAAAATAAGTCCCCTTCAGAGTCTTTAGAAGAAGAAACTGATAAAACACTTAAATAAATCAAGGACTCAGCCACCTTTGCAACCACCTTCAAAATCACAATTAATTCAAGGAGGAGGTTAAAGGGCATATGTTTTCCTTTAGGGCAATTTCAAAAAAATTTCAATTCGTTTATATTCTGGTTATTTGAATGAATTATTTTCCTTAAGTAATCATGACATTTTGCAAAGACTTGAATTTTTATTTTATATTTTATTTCTAATTATGCAAACATTTTCTTTGTAGCCTTTATCCAAATCTGGCAGTCTTTGTTCATTTGTTCATTCTTTGAATGTCTACAGCACTGAGAGTGGTAGACATCACTGTGCAGAGAGTATTTTTTGTTTCTTTACAGTCTCTAATTTTTATGTGCATTTAGATTTTTCATCTTCATGATAAACCCCTAGAGACCAATGACAATATGCTGGGTGCTGATTTGGCTTCCCTCTGGACTGACAGCAATGCTCTCTAACAAACCGTGGATCGGTTTGTTGTTGTTCAGTCGCTCAGTCATGTCTGACTCTTTGTGACCCCATGGACTGCAGCACACCAGGCTTCCCTGTCCATCACTATCTCCTGGAGTTTGCTCAAACTCATGTCCATCGAGTCGGTGATGCCATCCAACCATCTCATCCTCTGTCATCCCCTTCTTCTCCTGCCCTCAATCTTTCCCAGCAACAGAGTCTTTCCCAGTGAGTCGGCTGTTCACATCAGGTGGCCAAAGTATTGGAGTTTCAGCTTCAGCATCAGTCCTTCCAATGAACACCCAGGACTGATCTCTTTTAGGATGGACTGGTTGGATTTCCTTCCTGTCCAAGGGACTCTCAAGTGTCTTCTCTAGTACCACAATTTGAAAGCATCAGTCCATGAAAAGATCCCTCATTAGAGCAATTTCATCAGGTAACTGATCCACTTTTTATACTGTAGATTGGTTACATGATAAAATTGCTCTAATGAGGGATCTTTTGATTGCACATTTCTATTCTTAACATTTAAAACACCTCAAGCAACTTTTTAGATGTGATTTAGGCAGCAGTGAGGTTCACCTTTGCTCGAAAGTCCCTCCTTCTTAATAGGTTGAATAATCATCTCAACAGCATTGCAGGGAAGAACATTCTTGTACTCAAGAACCTCCCAAGCTCTCATCTGTCTGATAGTTGACAGGTCACCCTGGCTCACTTAAAGGGAAGAAAAATCCCAGTAGTTTTTTCTAACAAAAATTTTTGGAACACTTTGAGGCCTTCCTTTTTGAGTGCTTTTGGTAAGAAATATCTACCTGAATTTTCCATTTATCTACAAATGCAATACAGAGTCAGTGCCCCCAAGCAACCAACACAGACACATTAAAGGAAAAAAACTGAAGAAAAGAACTCATTCTTGTCTATTCCTAGATATCCGGTGCCAACAGTTTGAAATATTCTTTCAAGGTTTTTCCTGATGCTCAAAAATATCAAAACATGTTTATTCACATATAGTTTTGCTTCTTGTTTTGTTTTCAAAATTGAGATCATATGACACATATTCCTTTGTAAACTTGCTTCTTTTGTACTCAGCAATGCATAAGGGATGTTCCTTCGAATCAGTGAAATATTAATTCTTCTTCTTTCTAGTAATTGTGTTATATTCCCTTGTATGGGGCTTCCCAGATGGCTCACTGGTAAAGAATCCGCCTGCAAAGCAGGAGATGCTGCTTTGATCCCTGGGTCAGGTATATCCCTTGGAGAAGGGAAATGGCAACCCATTTCAGTATTTTTGCCTGGGAAATCTCATGGACAGAGAAACCTGGTGGGCAACAGTCCATGGTGTCACAAAAGGGTCAGACACAATTTAACTACTGAGCATGCACATAGTTGCAGATGACACCACCCTTATGGCAGAAAGTGAAGAAGAACCAAAGAACCTCTTGATGAAAGTGAAAGAGGAGAGTGAAAAAGTTGGCTTAAAGCTCAACATTCAGAAAAACTAAGATCATAGCATCCAGTCCCATCACTTCATGGCAAATAGATGGGGAAACAATGGAAACAGTGGCTGACTTTTTTTTGGGCTCCCAAATCACTGCAGGTGGTGATTGCAGCCATGAAATTAAAAGACGCTTGCTCCTTGGAAGAAAAGTTATGACCAACCTAGACAGCATATTAAAAAGCAGAGACATTATTTTGCCAACAAAGGTCTGTCTAGTCAAGGCTATGGTTTTTCCAGTGGTCATGTATGGATGTGAGAGTTGGACTGTGAAGAAAGCTGAGCATCAAAGAACTGATGCTTTTGAACCATGGTGTAGGAGAGGACTCTTGAGAGTCCCTTGGACTGCAAGGAGATCCATCCAGTCCATCCTAAAGGAGATCAGTCCTGAGTGTTCATTGGAAGGACTTATGTTGAAGCTGAAACTCCAATACTTTGGCCACCTCATGAGAAGAGCTGACTCATTTGAAAAGACCCTGATGCTGGGAAAGATTGAAGGTGGGAGGAGAAGGGGACGACAGAGGGTGAGATGGCTGGATGGATCACTGACTCGATGGACATGAGTTTGAGTGAACTCTGGGAGTTAGTGATGGACAGGGAGGCCTGGCGTGCTGCAGTCCATGGGATTGCGAAGAGTCGGACATGATTGAGCAACTGAACTGACTGAACTGATGCACCCCCCCCCGCCCCACAAATGTTTCCTTTCATTGAACATTCAGGCTTTTGCCAGTTACTCACCTCTTTTCTCTGACCCTCAGTTTGCACTGTAAATTTTTCTTCATCTCTAAAATTTGAAATTTACTTGACATGAAGTCCAGTTCTTTAAATTTTTCCCCCTAAAGTTAATAAATATTTACTTAATTCAATTTCTTGAAACTACTTTGAATTTGAACTTTAAAACACTGTGATAGTCCTGAGGCACATGAGAATATTCTACAATCATCCTTGATACTAGGGAATGTTCACACTTCTGAAATTCCTTTACAATAATTAAAATAAGGAGTTGAAAGTTCTGGCACAATTCTATTACTATGACCCAGAAATAAATATATTTCTATACAAACATTTTCTACCAGCTGTTTTGGGTAACACTGTCCAGAGAAAAGCTAACAGTGATTAAACATGTTTAGGAAAATGCTATTTTAAACTAAATATGCAATTTTTAAAATTCTGATTTGTGTGTGTGTGTGTGAAGGTGATCATTTCTTTACCTGGTTCCCTAGTTTCTCCTTAGGCAGTGAGGGTACCTCTCCAGACTGGTCATGGCAAGACAGAGAACCTCGCCCTGCTGTCTCTCTATACCATATACATAGAGTTCCTGGGAAGATGCCTGTAGCATCTCCAGCATCCTGCCCACCCCTCCCCCAGCTCCTCTTTATCCCATGCCCATGTCCTTGCTGAAACAGTAAGCAATCAGACAAGACAGAACTAAAAAATCATCCTTCTCACTTAGTCTGTGCCCTCAACCTTTTTTTATTCTTTAAATCGAAATGAAAGTGACATTTGGATTCACCTGTTAATCATTCATGAGAAACTATCTGCAAGTACAGGACAAAGTGGCTTAGTTTGAGCTTAGAAATCAGAATGTGCCTTAAACACAGGCATTTGACAAATCGGTTCTCACCCCAAGCAATAAAGTAAAATGAGGCCTGGCCTTCATGCCTGCACATCAGGGAAACTCAAGGCCCACCCCGGGAATTCAAAGCGGCCTGAGGTCATTTCACAAAGCCCAGTCTGAGCCCTCCCGCCCAGCCACTCACCCCTACTCACTATTCCATACTTACCTTACTTTCACAGTACATCAGAGGAATTCATAGGAATTAATGTCACAGGAATTATCTTTTTCTAACCAGGTGATATCCAACATATTTGAGTATTCTTCCCCATGGGGATAACTGTGCTAGAGACTAAGAAAAAAAAGAAACCTTTTCTCAAAGACTAACTATCTAGAACAATAGACCAATTCCTCCGAGAGAAGGGCCACAGGATGCTAAGTGACAAAAGCCAAAAAGGGTCATCATTATTATCCTCAGAAATGAGAGCTCCTGCACTTTCCAGAACAAAACCTCTTGGGCAGACAAGAGGACCAGCTCAGTAAGAGTTACCCTGGGCTCGGTCTTTTTTTTTTTTATTTAAAGGACTGGCCTGGCCCAAACTTGCCTCATCAGATCATAAACATGTGTGTTCTGAAATCTACCCCTTTTGCAAGCATCCTAGAAGATTCTGATGGACACAAAAACTTTTAACACCATAGGATTTCCCAGGCAAGCATACTGGAGTGGGTTGCCATTTCCTTCTCCAGGAAATCTTCCCAACTCAGGGATCAAACCCGAGTCTCTAGCATCTCCTGCATTTGCAGGCATGTTATCACTGGTACCACCTAGGAAGCTCAGTAGAAATCATAGTGCTACTCTAGCTGTGGTCCATAAACCAGCAGCTCCCTGAGCACATGGATCTTATTACATATAGGATGGATGAACAAGTTCCTACTGCATAGCACAAGGAACTATATCCAATTTTCTGGGATTCACCATAATGGAAAACATTTTAAATAAAAAGAATGTGTGTAACTGAGTCACTTTGCTGTACAGCAGAAATTAACACAGCATTGTAAATCAACTATATTTCAATAATAATAATAAAGAACCAAAGCACCTGGGTCTTGTTAGAGATATACATTCTGTACCACTACAGAAAGTCTGATTCAGAAATTCTGGTCAAGGCTCAGCACTCTCTGTTTAAGAAGCCTTCCAGGTGATCCTCATGTGTGGCAAAATTTGAGAAGCACTGCCATAGCGCACTTCTGTGGGACTCAGTTTGGAAAATATTGGAATGGCCAGTGAGAACACAGGAGTTTAAAGACGGAAGCCATTTGAAGCTGTGATGACATGTGTTAGTGGCTCCTTAAGAGAGGAGCTCACCTTTAGGGCAGAGATTTAAATTATGGATAATTTAGTGGAAAGAATAAGAATGGGCACTTGAGACAAAGGGAAGAATGGAAGAAAAGTGTAACAGGCAGAAATACAGGTCTGTCCAGGTCTATAATCAGTTCAGCAAGGATGAAAGTTTCATGTCATTTTTGAGTTGCGGGAATTATAGTTGGACAGGTGTGCTCAACTTGGGATCTGGGAGAACTTAAAAGGAACAATAAAGAGTGTGGACCTTCTTGTTTAGGCACTGGGGACACACCATAGGATGATGAGGTGAGGGATAAATACCAAGCTACAAGACTGTGTTTAGGAAATATGATTATGCATTGGTGAACATTGGGAAGCACAGTGGGGAGGTTGAAAGTGAGTAATTAAAAATCTCGCAGACCTCCCTGGTGGTCCAGGGGTTGAGAAACTGCCTGCCAGTACAGGGGACATGGGTTTGGTCCCTGGTTGAGGAGCCTTCCATATGCTGCTGGGCAACTAAGCCACAATCCTGAAGCCTGTGCACTCTATAGCTCAAGCTCTGCAACACGAGAAGCCACCACAGTGAGAAGTCCACGTGCTTCAACTGAAGAGCAGAGAAACCACAGCTAGAGAAAACCCTCTCACAGCAACGAAGACCCCCACCCCTGCCCGCCCAAAAAAGTCTTGCAGTATTCAAGAAATAAAGTGATGAGGGTTTGGGTTAGGGTGATGTCTGTGAGAAGCAAAGTAATCAAATAGATGTAAGTCTTCAAGAAGTAAAGATAGGCTGTACTTGGCGTTTGGATGGGGTAGGGAGAGAGTGAAGAAGAGAAGGAGAAGAAAGGGAGGAGGGAAAAAATAAGTGACCAAGGGTGACACCCCAGCTTCAAGACTAATAAACCAGAGCATTAATGAACATGGGAAGTTCTGAAGGGGGTGCAGGTTGGGGGAAACAGAGATTGGGTCTTTTGATGGTTTCTCAATCATCTCTACTCTTCACATCACTAGCAGTTCTCAGAACAAATCAATCTGCTGTGAAGAAAAAGACAATCATTCTATGAGACATGTAGCAACTGAATATCAGTCCTTTCCAGCTGACAAAGTCTAAAGTTACAAAGAAGCTTTTGTTTCTTCATATGACAGCTGAAGTACAACTGTGATTGTCATCCTCAGCTCTTCAAGGAAATTGCTCTGGGAGGCTGGGATTCTGGCTTTCATTCTGGCTAGCTAAACACGCCCTGGTTAATTGGATATATGCCTGAGCCAGATTACCTGGAATTTCAAATTTGCCAACAGAAAGCTTGTCTTTACTTTCCTTTGCTTTCTCATGAAAATATATCAGTGAAAGAGGGCAACTCTGAAGAATTCTGGAAGCATGCTTTTGCTTCTGCCTCCTCTTATTAATGCTATGCAAGGATATGTATAAAACATAGGATAAAACCTGTAAAATCTATCCCTGGAATTCTCCAGGCAAGAATACTAGAATGGGTAGTATCCCCTTCTCCAAGGGATCTTCCCGAGCCAGGGATCCAACCCAGGTCTTCTGCATTTCAGGCCAATTCTTTACCCTGTGAGCCATCAGGGAAGCCCCCCAAACTGGGGAGGGGCATAGAAAAACCTGTGCGGTGCCAGCATTCTGGCTTAATTCTCTTCTCATTGGCAAGCTTTCTGGATTGTAAGCAGTGCTAACATTCTTGGGTGTACCGATGGGTGCCTGAATAGTTAAAGAGCAGTAAAACATTAAAGGTCATTATTTGGTTTAGGATTTGGAGATGGCCTGGCTCTGTGCAGAACTGACTCAAAGACTCTGCTGAGCAGGGTGAGGCCTTGCACCTCAGAAAGGGTACTCAAAGAACTAGCAAAACACACCAGGGTGGGAGGTACGGACACCTGGGGAAAACTGCTGCTGCCGACTAAGAGTCCCCAGTGACCAGAGCCATAGACTAAATACTTTAGTGCTGGATCACATAAATAAGCTCATAGATAAAAATTATGTGTGGGTTACAGGAGGCCCCCATCTTGGAGAACTTTCAGAGATGTGAACGTGTCCCTGTATGCCAGCTGTTGGATTGTACTACAGTGCTTTTCAAGGTACTGTACCATAAGATTAAAAATGTTTTTATTTTTTGTATTTATTTTTAATGTATTATTTGTGTGATAAGTATTATAGACCTATTATTATTCAGTATTATGTAGCCTATTGTGTTAGTTGGGTACCTAGACTAACTTTGTTGGACTTATAAACAAATTGGACTTATGAACATGCCCTCAGAAAGGAACTCACTTGAATGCAGGGGAATTAACTATATATACAAAAGTCCATACTTAAAGAAAAAACGAGTCTCCATAGCCCATACTGACTGTATCAGTTTCCTACGGCTGCTGTAACAAACTAGAGGACTTAATAGGAAGTCTACAGTCGAAAGGCTAGAGGTCTGGCATCAAGGTGTCAGCAGGGTGATGCTCTGGGATGGGATCTATTGGGGAACCGATTCTTTGTCTCTTTTAGCTCCAGTTGGCTCCACGCGGCTCTTGACCTGTGGCTGCATCATTCCAGCCACTGCCTTCATCTTCACGTGGGCTTCTCCTCTGTGTCTTCTCTTCTTTCTCTTGTAAGAACATTTGTCCTTGGATTTAGGACTCACCCTGATAATCCAGGATGATCTCATCTCAAGATCCTTATTTAATTACATTTGCAAAGACCCTTTTCCCAAATAATGTTGCACTCACAGGGCGTAAGGGCTACGATGTGGATATAACTTTTGTGATGCTGTCATTCAATCCACTATGCGTCTGCATCCTAAGTCGCTTCAGTCATGTCCCGACTCTTTGCGACCCTATGGACAATAGTCCACCAGGCCCCTTTGTCCACGGGGATGCTCCAGGCAAGAATCCTGGGGTGGGTTGCCATGCCCTCCTCCAGCTGATCCTCCTAATCCAGAAATCAAACCCAAGTTTCTTGTCTCCTGCATTGGCAGGTGGGTTCTTTACCACGAGTACCACCTGGGAAGTCCATTCAATCCACTACACCAATATAAATACTTGATTGAATATGTATGTAAATAAGTGGGTTGTTGTTGTTGGTGGTTTAATCACTAAATTGTGTCTGACTCTTGAGACCCCCATGGACTGTAGCCCGTCAGGTTTCTCTGTCCATGGGATTTCCAAGGCAAGAATAATGGAGTGGGTAGCCATTTCCTTCTTCCAGGGATCTTTCTGATCCAGGGATCAAACTTGTGTCTACTGCATTGCAGGTGGATTCTTTATCATCTGAACCACCAGATTCCCAAGTAAGTAGGAGGGAATAGGCAAATTTCCAGTGCTTAAAATTCCAAGTAATATATGTAAATACTCCCCCTGCAAGGAGATGGAGCGCTAGTGCCTCTCCTTAAATGTGGGCTGCACACAGTGAATTCTATCCAAAGAGTCCAGTACTGGCTTCCACTCACTAGATGTCAGTAGAATCTGTTCCCTTCTCTACCTCATTGTGGACAACCAAATATGTATCCTTCTGATAGTGCCAAATATTAGTTGCTATTATTGTAATTTACTATAATCTTTATTTTATAATAATTTCTTATCATTATTAAGCCTATTCTTCACCCTAAGAAAGATGAATAACATCCTACCAGTAAAAGACTCAGTTCAGTTCAGTTCAGTCACTCAGTCATGTCTGACTCTTTGCAACCCCATGGATTGCAGCACACCAGGCCTCCTTGTCCATCACCAACTCCTGGAGCTTGTGCAAACTCATGTCCATCGAGTTGGTGATGCCATCCAATCATCTCATCCTCTGTCATCACCTTCGCCTCCCACCTTCAATCTTTCCCAGCATCAGGGTCTTTTCCAATGAGTCAGTTCTTCACATCAGGTGGTCAAAGTATTGGAGTTTCAGCTTCAGCATCAGTCCTTCCAATGAACACCCAGGACTGATCTCCTTTAGGATGGACTGGTTGGATCTCCTTGCAGTCCAAGGGTCTCTCAAGAGTCTTCTCCAACACCACACTTCAAAAGCATCAATTCTTCGGCACTCAGCTTTCTTTATAGTCCAACTCTCACATCCATACATGACCACTGGAAAAACCATAGCCTTGACTAGATGGACCTTTGTTGGCAAAGGAATGTCTACACTTTTTAATATGCTGGCTAGTTGGTCATAACTTTTCTTCCAAGGAGCAAGCGTCTTTTAATTTCATGACTGCAGTCACCATCTGCCCGGCCCCCTAAATCCTGAACAGTGGGTGCTGCCCAGGAGAGCAGTGCGTTGCATGTTGACACCTCATCCTGAGTGTCATCTGTGACCTAAGCTGTTGTTGTTTAGTTGCTCAGTCATGTCTGACTCTTTGTGACCCCATGGACTGTAGCCCACCAGGCTCCTCTGTCTGTGGAATTCTCCAGGCAAGAATACTGGATTGGGTTGTCATTTCCTTCTTCAGGGGATCTTCCCAACCCAGGGATTGAACCTGTGTCTCCTGCATTGGCAGGCAGATTCTTTTTTCTTTTTACCACTGAGTCACCTGGGAAGCTTGTGACTAAGCTGAGTAATCAGCTTTTTGAACAGCCAACTTTGTTGAGATTCAATCAGGAGCAGGCTTTATTTTTCTCCAGTCACTTACTCCCAACATGCCCCATCTGAGTTCTGTTCTCACTCTCTGAGGGCATCTCAGATAGAAAAAGGAGCTTTTAGGTCAGTATCAGTAGTTAGAAGAGCCTCCTTGTGTTATGACCCCAGCAGACCTAACTCAAAGATTTAATGCAAGCTTCAGCCTCAGGTCCATTTCAGAACACAAGCCCGGCCTTCGAGTGGTGCTGTCCACACTCCTCCTCTTCCTTTAGCTAATGCAGCCTCTAGCCAGGGAGGCAGCCTCCCTTCTGGGGATCATGGTCAGACTCTCGAGAGGTTACCCTGGAAGCCGACTCCTCACTGGGCCTCCTGTTGCTTTTGTTCAGTTGCTCAGTCATGTCCAACTCTTTGCAACCCTGTGGACTTCAGCCCTCCAAGCCTCCCTGCCCCTGACTGTGATTGGGGGTCCTAGATTCACTCAATTCCAAGAGACAATCAACTGTGAGACACAACCCCCCAAATAGGGCAAAATAAAGACATATCAAAACCTTAAACATCTGTATTAACAGTGAAGTGCTTCCTGCTTTTAGAAACATTAAAATGGGAGGAAAAACCAGGAAATCAGTCATTAAATGGCACCTGTGTGTGCGCGCATGCTCAGTCATGTCTGACTCTTTGCTATCCCAGGAACTGTAGCCCTTCAGGTTCCTCTGTTCATAGAATTTTCCAGGCAAGAATATTGGAATGGGTTGCTGTTTTCTCTTCCAAGGGATCTTCCCAACCCAGGGATTGAACCTGCATCTCTGTGTCTCCTGCACTGACAGGCAGATTCCTTACCACTAGCGCCACCTGGGAAGCCAAAATTTGAAAAAAATACTTTGGAAAGTCCTTTTAGCTGACCACATGCCTTCAGTTTGGCCACTATACTCCTGCCTAAATCAAAGGAAGTCTGGCTAATTTTAAAGATTGGACTTTTTTCTTTTTTCATTTTCAATGGCATTCCCTCAGTGGGAGTGAATTATAATTTGCCACTGGTACAAATAAGAGAAAGGAAAAGTGCATGTAATTTGCATACTAAAAACTGGAATACTAATGAAGACAGATCACTCTTCTTGGTGGAATGGTCTACCAAGATCCTCCCTTTCACTCTAACTTGGCTTATAAAAAAACTGAAACAAACAAAAAGAGAGGAAACAGGAATTTCATTTGGAAAGTGCCTTAGAGTTGTGATTTTTAGGCCTGACTTGCAGTATCTGC
The DNA here is from genome assembly GCA_006410635.1 of Cephalophus harveyi. Classification (NCBI taxonomy): domain Eukaryota; kingdom Metazoa; phylum Chordata; class Mammalia; order Artiodactyla; family Bovidae; genus Cephalophus; species Cephalophus harveyi. The sequence goes on along the minus strand of SJYT01050507.1, from coordinate 368,974 downwards.
CTCTATCTTTTTAAATATATGGTGCATTCATACCAAGTTTCTTATGCTTGAAACCAGATCTTACAAGAATTAGAAATTAGTATATACCCAATTACAGAGAATAGTCTAATTTGGGATTTAATACATCATATATTGAAAACTCTGAATTGTATGAGACACTGTGAGGAAATGAAACCGTCTTTGGAGTCAGCAAAAGTAGGTTGGAATTGAACTCTGTGTCTTGTTTGGGTATGCTGCTTCTCTTGTGTTTCTGTTTTTGATTTATAAAATGGTACAGATAGTTCCTAGATATTAAATATAGGACTAAGTCAAATAAAGTGTGTTAAACAACTTATCCAGTACCAAGCATTCAGTAGGATTTTTATTCTATTCTCATGGTCCCTTTAAAAAAAATTACAGAGTTTCAAAGTAAATTTTTATTTTAAAGTGAATGAATTAATTAAGCTGCTTTAGGTTTCAACGTTCATGGGAAATTAGAGAGAACGTTGTGTTTTTAAAAAAGTTTTATTGATTTATTTTTGGCTGTGCTGGGTGTTCCTTGCTGTGTGGGGGCTTTCTCTAGTTGGCAGCAAGCATGGGCTACTCTCTATTGCCATGCACGAGCTTCTTATTGCACTGGCTTCTCTTGTTGCAGAGCATTAGGTGCGTAGTTGTGGTGCTCTGAGTTGTGTGGGATCTTCCCGGACCAGGGATTGATCCTGTGTCAGCTGCATTGGCAGATTCTTAACCACTGGGCTGCCAGGGAAGTCCCAGAACTTGGTTTTTATTTACCAATTTAACAAGCAAAAGGGCTTCCCTGGTGGCTCAGAGGTTAAAGCATCTGCCTGCAAGGTGGGAGACCTGGGTTCGATCCCTGGGTCGGGAAGATCCCCTGGAGAAGGAAATGGCAACCCACTCCAGTATTCTTGCCTGGAGAATCCCATGGGCGGAGGAGCCTGGTGGGCTACAGTCCACGGGGTCACAAAGTATCGGACACGACTGAGCGACTTCACTTTTAACAAGCAAATGGTATCTACCTAATGCCAGACACACCACAAAGGGCACCTGAATATGGCAGGTGCCCTCAGAGACTGACTGCCTAGGAGGCTCCATGGAGATGGGGGGACCGGAGCTCTGTGAGTTGTTGGGGAGGCAGGGGTGGAGTCAAGGAGAGTCGGGTACCATATTCTGCAGAATGGAAACAATCTATTATCATCACACCCATCAGTCAAGGACCCAGGGAGTCGACTATGAATTCCATCTGCTTAACTACTGGAGAATCAGAAGGTCCAGAAATGTGTGGGATCCTTTGAGTTCATTCATCAAGGGACCTCCTTTAAGGCTTCAGATCAGCTTCCTGCCTTACTTGATTCCAGGATTTCATTTCCTGCAGTTCTTGTGCTTTTCATTGTGTTTCATGACTCTCCCTTATATCAAGTCTGATTCCTGATGCCTCTTCCCAAGACCATGCTCTCTGGAAAAGCCCTGGCAATGCCCATGGGCTCTAAGTTTACAAAAACAATGTCTTTACAGGAGCATCCTTGGAGGTTCACTCTAAACCAGGGGCTTACCTTTTCGAACTTGGTGTTTCTAGAGTTGCAATGACCTTGTGGTATCATTGCAAAGAAAGCATCTAGGATCAAATTTAAGGTTCAAGTGGAAGGAAGGGGAAAGACCTGGGATGTGAAGCTGCTAAGTCACAGTGGAAGAGAGTGAACCTTGATATATAGGCAAGATGAAGCCACTGGCCTTGGAAAGAAGGGCAGGAACTCAACAGATTCACACACCAGCTCTTGACCTCTGAGTGTGGAAGCTGACGGATGCATTGTATACCTGATCTCAAGCACAGTTGAGGTTCCCTGGAGTTCTGGCTAAAGGAAGGCTGATAGGGATCAAAATAAAGAGGAAATCTGCTGCCTGGGGCAGGCTCCTGGAGCTGGAAAGAAAATAGAATGTTTGGGAAAATTTAAAAGGCCAATTTGACAGGGGCTCAAATAGAAGGGATGGAGAAGGAAATGGCAACCCACTCCAGTGTTCTTGCCTAGAGAATCCTGTGGACAGAGGAGCCTGGGGACTGCTGTCCATAGGGTCGCACAGAGTCGTGCACGACTGAAGCGACTTAGCATGCATGCAAACAGAGGGGAAGAACGCCATCCTGTGAGACTGGCGAGGTAAGGAAAGGAGTGGAACACCAATTTAAACACCGAAGAGGATCTCAGACCAAGACAAGGACCTGAGCTCAGCTCCTCACACAGGAACAGCAAAATCACAACTAATGGCTGAACGACCGTAGACAGAAAAGACTGGAGACGACCAGAAAGGATACTCTACTTCCAAAGGCAAGGAAGAAGCCCCAGTGAGATGGAGTGAGAAGGAATGGCAGCCCACTCCAGTGCTCTTGCCTGGGAAATCCCACGGACAGAGGGGCCTGGTGGGCTACAGAATTCTGAACCCCATGTCAGGCTTCCCAGTCTGCAGGTCTGGCACTGGGAAAAAAAAATCTGTAAAATATGGTGATGTATATATTTGTTGTGTTGTATACTCAGTCGTGCCCCTCTTTGTGACTCCCGTGGACTGTAGCCTGCCAGCCTCCTCTGTCCATGGGATTCTCCAGGCAAGAATACTGGAGTGGGTTGCCATTTCCTTCTCCAGGGGATCTTCCTGACCCAGGGATCAAACTCGGGTTTCCTATGTCTCCTGCACTGGTCACTGCACCACCTAGGAAAACTGTATACACACAGCTAAATTAGTTTGCTGTACACCTGAAGCTAACACAATATTGTAACTCAGCTATAACACAAAAGAAACAATTAAAAAAAAATCAAGGCACTTTTGTGCATTCAAGTTACTTAGTGCACAGTTGGACACGTGGCTCTGGATCTCAGGAAAGGTTTTGTATTGAAAAATCAAGAAACAAAATTTAAAAATGTGTTATTCTTTTACCACAGTAACAAATATCTAAAAAATAAAGAGAATCCGCCCCACCCTCACCCCCTGCCCCCGCCCAATAACACTGAAAAGAATATTTGAAAGAGAAGGCTTCAGAAGATTTAGGAAGCCCTGACTCCCTCCAAGCCACCATGCTTCTGTTCTGACATTTCTCTGCCTACTTTGATTTTTCTTTTCAAGCTGCAGATTCACACTTGGCTCAGCAATGAGCAGACTCTGAGACCTGGCCCATTGCCCCCTCCGATAGTCACTCCTAACCGAGACTGATTTATGTGTAGATTGTCTCTGTGTAACAGGCGACACCTCATGAATTGGCTGCCCTTCGTTGTCAACGAGAGTCCCCAGTAAGCCTGGAAACCTTGCTTTCTCGCCCTCCTGGTGACTCTGCACCTGTGATTCACGGTGCCTCCTTGCTCACCCCTTGACTTGCTGGCAGAGACTCAGGCTGCTCGTGGTAAGCGCTCCCCTCTCCACAGCTGCCCTCGCAGAATTCATCTCCAAGAGGCAGAGGGCAGAGGCGTAGACACGGGCACCTCCATCAGCACATCTGACGAAAATAGTCACCAGGAGTTGGATCAGACTGGACCCTTGCTGGGGGACTTCTGTTGAATCATCCCAAGCTGTTGACACCTCTGCATCTCATTTGGCAAGTTATCATCTCTTATCCTAGGACTGAACGACTTTGGGATAAACTCTCGTTCAAGGTTGGGTCAGTAGCTCTGACTGGATGCTTCTGAAAGAGATAGAGAGAGGAGTTTTCAAGGCTAAGACCTTCCAGGAAAATAATTTGAGACTAATTAAAAATAATTTAACTTTAAATACAGGTGAGGTTCCCAGGGCAACAGACCTCCCTTCTGACAGCAAGATTTAAAAAATTACATTCAAAAAAACCAATGCTATCAAGCCCAGTTTGCAAGCACTTGGCTTTCATCTGAATTTTTGCAGGAAATATAAATTGCAACACATTACACAGAACCTCACCCAGAAGCACAAGCCCAAGGGCTTGCATGGCACAATCTTGATGTTCTCAGCCTGCCCTCAGTAACTGATACATACTCACGACCATGAATAATCTGCTATCCAAGTGTGCGCATGATTAAAAGTTTCTCCCAAGAGTCTAAAAATAATACTGTGAGATTCTGAGTTGACTCAGATACTCTTTGGTTCTTAGAACACAAGAAAAAAAGTGGATGTAAAATGAGTGTATTCCTGTAATTTTCCTATTCTAACCTAATTATTTTGTTTCATCATCTGTAGCCTACTAATTGCAAGTGTCGGAAATAATGTGTTAATAAACATTGGATTCCCTGGTAGCTCAGACGGTAAAGAGTCTGCCTGCAATGTGGGAGACCCGGGTTCAATCCCTGGGTCAGGAAGATCCTCCGGAGAAGGAAATGGCAACCCATTCCAGGATTCTTGCCTAGAAAATCCCATGGACAGAGAAGCCTAGCAGGCTACATACCATGGGGTCGCAAAGAGCCAATAAACATGAATACGCCATTAATGTTTTAAGTGCTTTGATGAATCCATTTATTCCCCAAAATTATCTTAGAATATTCATTATAATTATAACCTCCCTTTTAAAAATGGATGAAACAAAGGCACAGAGATGTTAAGTGGCTTAGCCAAGATCACACAGTTTATCTAATAAGAGGCTGAGCCTGGATTCTCACCCAGATGTTTTAGGGTTACTGTCTGTACTCTGACCTAGTATACCATTAGGTCTCTTTACATACGTCATCTGAGTAAAAAAGTGAAACACTTTCAACACGGTTGGAAAAGTGTTTTTATTTGTTTTGTTACTAGTGGTGGTGGTGGTGGCAGTGGGGTAGGTTCAGAGAGTCTCCAAACAACATTTGATAATTATGTGGTTACTTGTGTTGAAAAGAACCTTAGAGACCATCTCATTTATTCCCTTCCTATTTTTAACAAGGAAATTGAGGCTCAACAAAGAGATTTCCTTGAGCTAGGATTTGGGTTTTTTCCCTCCCTATAATTGTGATGAGAGAACCAGGAAACAGGTGCCTGGATTCAGGTACCAAATGCCATTAATTAACCTTGGGTTAATCCCAAACAATTCTCTTGGTTCTAAAATGAAAGACTTAAAATAGATGTGTTCCAGGGTTTCTGTAGGCTCTACTTTCTATGATTTTAAATTGAGTGATGTGCCCAGGGTCACATAGTTTTGTAAACAAGAGAAACAGAGGAAAGGTGGGAAAGTCAAGTCTAATTTCTAAGAGTCTGGTAAAGTAGAGTGATGCCATCGCTTGAGTGGAAACAGAGCCCTGCACGTTCTCCTCTAGGGACTGGTTTGAGGGGCAAGAAAGAAGGGACATCAGAACATTAATATCTTCACCTGATTTTCTTGTGAGTTAGAGAGAAGGCAATGGCACCCCACTCCAGCACTCTTGCCTGGAAAATCCCATGGATGGAGGAGCCTGGTGGGCTGTGGTCCACGGGGTTGTGAAGAGTCAGACATGACTGAGCGACTCCACTTTCACTTTTCACTTTCATGCATTGGAGAAGGAAATGGCAACCCACTCCAGTGTTCTTGCCTGGAGAATCCCAGGGATGGGGGAGCCTGGTGGGCTGCCATCTATGGGGTCGCACAGAGTCGGACATGACTGAAGCAACTTAGCAGCAGCAGCAGCAGCAGAGCAGAACCTAGAGGGATCACCCACTGCCAAACGAAGCCCAGTAATGAATCCCAAGGGAGGGAGGCTGGGAATTAAACTGGACCTGGAATTCTAAATAGCTATGCACAGCCGAGTACAGAGAAATTGGCTTCACTGGGGAGCCTGAGGGTTGAGGGCTTATAAAACTGCAGAAGAGAATTGTGGAAAAGAAAGAAGATGGCCAAGCAATGTATAGGGATGACTAAAGAAATGTAATAGTCTGTCCTCTGTTATTTTGTGCCTATGAAAAAATATTTCCCATGAAATATATTGCCCCTTCAAAATGAAAAATTCAGCAAACTGTTACACTGATGCCTTATTTTGGAAGGATTTTGCAAAGGTAAAAAGACAGTGAAAGTGCTGCATTCAATATGCCAGCAAATTTGGAAAACTCAGCAGTGGCCACAGGGCTGGAAAAAGTCAGTTTTCATTCCAATCCCAAAGAAAGGCAATGCCAAAGAATGCTCAAACTACCGCACAATTGCACTCATCTCACATGCTAATAAAGTAATACTCAAAATTCTCCAAGCCAGGCTTCAACAGTATGTGAACTGTGAACTTCCAAATGTTCAAGCTGGATTTAGGAAAGGAAGAGGAACCAGATATCAAATTGCCAACATCCGTTGGATCATCAAAAAAGCAAAAGAATTCCAGAAAAACATCTACGTCTGGTTTATTGACTATGCCAAAGCCTTTGACTGTCTGGACCACAACAAACTCTGGAACACTCTTAAAGAGACGGGAACACCGGATCACCTGACCTGCCTTTTGAGAAGTCTGTATAGTTAGAACTGGATCTGGAACAACAGACTGGTTCCAAATCAGGAAAGGAGTACTTCAAGGCTGTATATTGTCACCATGCTTATTTAACTTCTATGCAGAGTACATCATGAGAAATGCTGGGCTGGATAAAGCACAAGTTAGAATCAAGATTTCTGGGAGAAATATCCATAACCTCAGATATTCAGATGACACCCCCTTTATGGCAGAAAACGAGGAAGAACTAAAGAGCCTCTTGATGAAAGTGAAAGAGGAGAGTGAAAAAGTTGGGTTAAAACTCAACATTGAGAAAACTAAGATCATGGAATCTGGTGCCATCATGTCATGGCAAACAGATGGGGATACAGTGGAAACAGTGTCAGACTTTAATTTTTGAGGCTCCAAAATCACTGCAAGTGGTGATTGCAGTCATAAAAAAGATGCTTGCTCCTTGGAAGAAAAGTTATGACGACCTAGACAGCATATTAAAAAGGAGACACTTTACTTTGGCAACAAAGGTCCTTCTAGTCAAAGCTATGGTTTTTCCAGTAGTCATGTATGGATGTTAGAGTTGGACTATAAAGAAAGCTGAGTGCCAAAGAATGGATGCTTTTGAATTGTGGTGTTGGAGAAGACTCTTGAGAGCCCCTTGGGCAGGAAGGAGATCCAACCTGTCCATCCTAAAGGAAATTAGTCCTTGGTTTTTCCAGTAGTCATGTATGGATGTTAGAGTTGGACTATAAAGAAAGCTGAGTGCCAAAGAATGGATGCTTTTGAATTGTGGTGTTGGAGAAGACTCTTGAGAGCCCCTTGGGCAGGAAGGAGATCCAACCTGTCCATCCTAAAGGAAATTAGTCCTGAATATTCATTGGAAGGACTGTTGCTGAAGCTGAAATTCCAACACTTTAGCCCCCTGATATGAAGAACTGACTCATTTGAAAAGACCCTCATGCTGGGAAAGATTGAAGGTGGGAGGAGAAGGGGACGACAAAGGATGAGATGGTTGAATGACATCAACTCGATGAACATGAGTTTGAGCAAGCTGTGGGAGTTGGTGATGGACTGGGAGGCCTGGTGTGCTGGAGTCCATGGGGTTGCAGAGTCAGACACGAATGAGCAACTGAACTGAACTGAACTGAATTGAAAAAGACAGGGAGATCAAATTCCACATCTGATTTGAAAGTGAACAGAGAGAATAACAGTAGAAGGGAAGATGGAATAAAAATATGTGAATTTCCCAGGAGCAGAAGGCCAAGTCTGAGTGACCTTGAGAACATGAACTTCTAGACATTGGTAAAAATTTTGATGAGGCTATTGGACCTCCTTCAGAGTTTTGGCTTGACCCCAGTATACTGTTACCTTCTCTCCAAGAATAGCATGAGTCTGGGGTGACATCTGAATTATAGCTGGCACAGTTAGTTAAATAGCAGAATGAAGGCTCCCCAGTCTAGACCCTTGGGGGAAAAATGAATGAACTCAATGTTGCCATCACTGACATTCTGAGGAGGATAACTCTGTTATGGGGTGGCTGTCATGTACCTGGTAAGAGAGTAAGCAGCATCTCCCGCCACTACACATTGGACATCTTGCCCAAGTTGTGACAACCAAAAATGTCTTCAAATATTCCCTGGGGGCAATGGTGTTCCCAGCTGAGAACCACTGAAGAGTGAAATGATCTTAACTCAGAGGTGAGATGTTGAAACACAAACAAAGCAAAACCCCAAAACAACAAAATCCCCCAATAGTCAAAACCAGCCTCTCACGTATCACCTTAAGGTACTTTACTCATATTGTTGCTCAGTTGCTCAGGCATGTCCCACTTTTCCCACCAGGCTTCCCTATCTTCCCAGGTTTCCCTATCTCCCAGAGTTTGCTCAAACTCACGTCCATTGAGTCGATGATGCCATCCAACCATCTCATCTTCTGTCGTCCCCTTCTCCTTTTGCCTTCCATTTTTCCAGCATCAGAGTCTTTTACAATGACTTAGCTCTTTGCATCAGGTGGCCAAAGTATTGGAGTTTCAGCTTCAGCATCAGTCCTTCCAGTGAATATTCAGGGTTATTTTCTTTAGGATTGACTGGTTTGATCTCCTTGCAGTCCAAAGGACTCCCAAGGGTCTTCTCCAGTCCAGTTGGAAAGGATTGTCCTCAGCCTTCTTTCTGGTCCAACACTCAGATCCATACATGACTACTGGAAAAACCATAGCTTTGACATTTGTCAGCAAGGTGATGGCTCTGCTTCTTAATAGGCTGTCTATGTTTGTCATAGCTTTCCTTCCAAAGAGCAAGCATTTTTAAATTTCATGGCTACAGTCACTGTCTGCAGTGATTTTGGAGCCCAAGAAATTAACATCTGCCACTGCTTGCACTTTTTCCCCATCTATTTGCCATGAAGTGATGGGACCTGATTCCATGATCTTAGTTTTTTGAATGTTGAGTTTTAAGCCAGCTTCTTCACTCTCCTCTTTCACCTTCTTGTTAAGCTAAATAAAATTGGCAAGGGACTTTCCTGGCAGTCTGCTGGTTAAGACTCCATGCTTCCAATGCAGGGGGCATGGGTTCAATCCCTGGTCTGGGAACTAAGATCCCGCATGACACAGAGTGCCACCAAAAAAAAAAAAAAAAAAGGTAATGATTATATTCAAAGCTTTATCATGAATGCTTTGAATATAATCATATAAAAATAAATATAATTATTCTAACAAGTATCCTTCAGATGCCCATTGTTTCTTCAAATTTTATATTTTAAATACCCATCATTTTTCCCTCTTAGGGCTGTCAGCTTTCTTCCCCAGTTAAAATTTAGCAAAAGAGTTATTATTTCATTTTTCCCCTTCTTTATGCTTGTCAAAGTTTAATCAGGCTGATTACCGGATTGAAAATGAATGGCTGTAAAATGCTAGTTTCTAAAAAGAGATCAATCAACACAATTGTGCACACCTGATAAAGGGTTCCAACAGCAGGTCCCCAGTTCCAGGAAATGTGGACTTCAGGACAGTTTCACGGCATAATAGGTCAACCCTCCTATTATCAGAAAAACCTGTTAACTAATTTCCCCCTCCCTGAGGGAATTATAATAGCTAATTAAGTGAAGTGCTGCATCAAAAATTTTTAACTCTCATTGATGAGGTGCTGAAGGTTAGGGGTGGAGGGCCTGAAAAATCTCTAGTTAACAGAAGTGTTACAGGTTGAACTAAGTGCACCCCAAATTCATATATTAATGTCCAACCCCCCAGTACCCCAGATTGTGACCTGATTTGGTAGTAGTGTCATAGTGGATGTAATTAGTTAGGACAAGGTCATACTGGAGTAGAAAGAAATTGTTGGTCACCCAGTCGTGTCTGACTCTTTGTGACCCATGAACTGTAGCCCACCAGACTGCTCCCTCCATGGAATTCCCCAGGCAAGAATACTGGAGTGGGTAGCCATTCCCTCCTCCAAGGGACCTTCCTGACCCAGAGATTGAACCTGGGTCCCCTGCATTGCAGGCAGATTCTTTACTGTCTGAGCCACCAGGGAAGCCCCATACTGGAGTAGGATGAGTCCCCAGTCTAACATGACTGATGCCCTTTAGAAAAGGGGGAAATTAGCACACAGACCCGCACACAGGGAGAAGGCCATGTGAAGATGAAGACAGCAAACAACAGCACAGATTATCAGAAAACCACCAGAATCTGAAGCGAGGCCTGGAACAGAGTCTTCCTCACAGGCTTTCAAAGGAACTGACCTTGCTAACACCTGATCTCGGACTTCTAGCCTCCAGAACTGTAAGACAATGCATTTCTCTGGTGACAGCAGTCTTAGTAAACTTATATATAACCTGTTCTGTTCCTTTGCCCTCCTGCTCTCTGCCCAGGCGCCCCTTCCTAATAAAGTCTCTTCCTTTGTCAGCGTGTGTGTCTTAGAAGATTCATTTCTGCATGTTAGACAAAAGCCCTAGAAGGGGTCTCCCTTCCTGCAACAGAGAGAGGATTTACTATAAGGAAGTGGCTCATGTGACTTTGGAGGCCGAGAGATCCCACCATCTGTCATCCACAAGCTGGAGACCCAGGAAAGCATATTTGGACATGAGAAGCAGGGAGGCTTATGGTATACATCCCCATCTGAGGACAGGAAAAGATGAGATGAGATGAGATGCCCCAGTGCAAGCAGTGAGTCAGGAGAAAAAGGGCAAATTCCTCTTTCTTCCATCTTTTGTTCTATTCAGACCCTCAATGGATTGCACGGTTCATTCTGTCTGTGTGCTTGCTTAGTCGTGTCCAACTCTGTGAGACTCCATGGATTGCAACCCACCAGGCTCCTCTGTCCATGGAGTTCTTCAGGCAAGAATACTGAAGTGGGTTGCCATTTCCTCCTCCAGGGGATTTTCCCGATCCAGGGATCGAACCTACACTGCCTGCATTGGCAGGCAGATTCTTTACCGCGGAGCCACTGGGGAAGCCCATATCACTTACAGAGCTGCAACTGAAGGAAGACACAGTGTTCTCAAATGCCTTATTTAAGTGGTTATAAGGAAAGTGACTTCAGAAAATGCACAATGTTTCCCAAAGGGGTTCAATTCTCTTTCTCAAATCTTTAACTTTCTGATTAGAGTGCCTGAAGAACTATGGAATGAGGTTCGTGACATTGTACGGGAGACAGGGATCAAGACCATCCCCATGGAAAAGAAATGCAAAAAAGCAAAATGGCTGTCTGGGGAGGCCTTACAAATAGCTGTGAAAAGAAGAGAGGCGAAAAGCAAAGGAGAAAAGGAAAGATATAAGCACCTGAATGCAGAGTTCCAAAAAATAGCAAGAAGAGATAAGAAAGCCTTCTTCAGCGATCAATGCAAAGAAATAGAGGAAAACAACAGAATGGGAAAGACTAGAGATCTCTTCAAGAAAATTAGAGATACCAAGGGAACATTTCATGCAAGGATGGGCTCGATAAAGGACAGAAATGGTATGGACCTAACAGAAGCAGAAGATATTAAGAAGAGGTGGCAAGAATACACGGAAGAACTGTACAAAAAAGATCTTCACGACCCAGATAATCATGATGATGTGATCACTAATCTAGAGCCAGACATCTTGGAATGTGAAGTCAAGTGGGCCTTAGAAAGCATCACTACGAACAAAGCTAGTGGAGGTGATGGAATTCCAGTTGAGCTGTTTCAAATCCTGAAAGATGATGCTGTGAAAGTGCTGCACTCAATATGAACTCCGGGAGATGGTGATGAACAGAGAGGCCTGGCGTGCTGCAATTCATGGGGTCGCAAAGAGTCGGACACGACTGAGCGACTGAACTGAACTGAACTGAACTGAGCAAAGATAATCCACACCTATCACGTGGACAATGTTTTGAATCAAATTTATAAATTGACTGTGTTGTGAGGCATTTTTCCAGGGTAAAAATATAAATGAAATTCATATTTTGGCTTTCCTGAGTCTCCAGCTTGCGGGATCTCTCAGCCTCCATAATCACATGAGCCACTTCCTTATAATAAATCCTCTGTCTGTTGCAGAAAGGGTGGCCCCTCCTGGGGCCTGAGAGTGGGCTCTTGTCCAACATTCACATTCAAAAAAAACTTGTTTAATCAATAATGTCACTGAACTACCATTCCCAAAAGAGTAGGCTGAGCGTGAGGCCCTAGGAAGATGAGTTCAGGTATTACAAAAGGCAAAAATAAACAAATAAAGTTTTAGTCCTCATTTTTTAATTTTGTGTCAGGCAGAAGTGAATGTTTTCACAGGTTATTAAAATGGGGCTTCTATCTCAGTATTGATTTGTGTTCAGACACTCAGTCAAGTCCTGAAAATGGGGTTCTCCAGCAGGAACACTGGAGTGGGTTGCCGTTTCCTCCTCCAGGGGGTCTTCCTGACCCAGGGATCGAGCCAACATCTGCATTGGCAGGTGGGCTTTTTTACCGCTGAGCCACCAGGGAAGCCCCTCATTAGCACGTCGGCGGCTGCTTTCTTGCTATGTCCTCACATGGTCCTTCCTCAGTGTGAGTGTCTCAGGTGTCTTTCTCTCTTTTCATAAGGACTAAGGCCCTACCCACTGATCTCCTTAAACTTTAATTACCTCCTTAAAGACTGCATCTCCAAATATAGTCACCTAAGAGGTTAGGGCTTCAATGTACGAAGCTGGAGGAAATGCAGGTTATTCCATAATAGGAGTAAAGCTTATACAAGTGTTCCATAGTTCATCCCTGACCAATAAAGATCACTGTGACAAACAAGTTTATACATCTCTCCATCTTCATCCTCCCCCTTCTTCATCTGCTCGATTTATCTTTAAATAGATTTCTCCCAAAGAATATCTAAAGGCACCCCCACTCCCCCCAGTTTTCTTAAATGAATATTTTAAGATACAATTGAAGAGAGCAACAGCTTTTGGACAAAAAACCTAAAGGTTTTCTCACTGTGACATTGAACTTGCTATTTTTTTAGCAGTTTTGTTTTTTTTTTCCTGTTTACATTTTGCTTAGATTTCCTTGAGATTTCATTTTGATGTGTGAGTTCTAGTGTGTGTTCCCTCTGTGACAGGGAGGGAGTGGATGGAGGACAGAATTGTAAATCTGATGGCTTTCTATAACACATTTGTAAGAGTGTGTTGTAATATTTCTGTGCTAGAATCTATCTCGATCCCTTGCCAGCTGTGTCTCCTCTCCTGGGTGCCCAAGCAGATCAAATATTTTGTCAGGAAGTACAAGAACCACAAAAGTATTGACTGCCTTGAAGTAGAGATTTTTCTTTCTCCTTTCCCTGTGACAGCTTGAATGTGTACTGTCAGATCATATATTTCGTTCCTAAGGATGTACTCCTTTCCTTTCCTATTTCCATAGCAATCTGTTGACTTAACTCACATGTCTCTAGGAAGTGATTGCTCAGAAATCTGGCCCATTTCATCCAATATCTGTAATCAGTTCTACTTTTGGCACAATGTCTGGTTCAGTGAATCTACTCTTATTGATAATATTTCTCCCCAAAAGGATGATTGTCAGACTACCTAAAATTGTGTTTGTAATCAACAGACAAATGTTTGAAAGCCATGCTGCATATGATCTATATTTGAATGCCCTTCAAAGAAAATTTAGTCACTCAGAAAGTGCTTTCTTAAGTATTCACAATTGTTTTCTCTAAGGAAGAGATAGACTAGAATTTTTAAGTACAGCAATTATGTACAGACTGGAAAAATACATTGTTAAATAATGTCTCCTAATTGTCATATTTCATCATGCAAGCTTTTAGATTTTATTAAAGCTACAGATAAAATCAGAAAAATTTTCTTGTGGCACCCATATATATGTGCCCACCTAAAAATGTTGTGAATATTTATATCATATTTTAAACTGTATTTCTAATTTTTTTGTTCCCTTGGAAGCATTTTGTTCCCATTCCAGTGGAAGCATTGGAAGCATTCCCATCTGAGCCTTTGTTTCTTAATCTGCAAAAATTGGAGAGTTGGACTGCCAGGGGGCCAGTGTGAGGAACTCTGCCCATGGCAAAGGTCACGAGGAAGGAGGCTTTGGCGTACGCAAAGGCGTGATCAAGCCTCAGGAAACCCCCTGTTCCCGAGCATCTACCCCAAAACCAGAGTCTGTTTTATGCTCTCACCTACACCTCTGACTTTACGGGGGCTCTCCCCCATAACCATTTCTCTCGGAGAAGGAGTTAACTTGCAGCTCCAAATTAATAAAAATTCCTGGGTGTGACAAGAGTGTTTCAACTTACAACTCCTCTGAAGATTATCTAACCTGCCTGTATAGGTTTGTCTGGCCACATGTGATTGTTTACAACCTCCCAACTGTGAGAGGCATGAGATGTTTTAGACATACTAAAGGCAAATTCTTTTGGGAAGTTAGAAATTATTAGTATAGTGGGTTGGTTAGGAATTATATTGGTGAAGGGTTTTTTCATTTGTTGTGTCAATACTTGCTGCTAATTCCCTGCCCTGGGTGGGACAAGGGTGTCTCAGGTCAAACCTCTCTGCTGACACATGATTGTTTACTACCTCTCAACCATAAACAGCACAGAGAGTTTTGGAGTATTTTGAAAGTCTTAATTAGCATAGGGCTTTTCTTCTTGTTGAGTCAATGATTGCTGCCAGGCCTCCATATCCTTAGGCATCTGGGAATATATTAATCAATGTATTTGGAATATAGAAAAGGAAATATAGTAGTTTTTAAGGTTAGCAATACTAGACTTTTTGAGTTAATGAATTTTCTCTTTTGATATAGATCACTGTACTTTGTTATAAGTCACTGTGTCCTTGCTATGTAAAAATGTAACTTTATCACTATCTTAAGACTAAATAGATCTTAAGGTGAGCATTGGTGAAAGGATTTTCATTTGTTGGGCTGATGTTTGCTGCTAAATCTCCATATTTCCTGCCCTTATAATGAATATAACTAGCATATAGGAGAAATAAGTATTAACCTTTAAGCATATAGGAGAAATAAGTATTAACCTTTAAGATTAATCATGTTAACCTTGGGTAAATAAATTCCTTTCTTGATTGTAACTCACTATACCCTCACCCTATAGGAATGCAACTTTATTTGGAGGGTGGTGCCTGGTTTAAGAAAAAAACACCCTTGGAAAAAATAAGATTTTTGGTTATCAGAAAGAAAGGGTCATAAATGTCAGCAAGCCTCATGGCTAGAAGATGATGTAAAAACCCCTAAGACCTTTTTTTTATACATTTATGTGAAGCACCTGATTTTGATAAAGGTCAGGACTGCTGACCCCTGCGTGACTCTGTATTCATCCCTATGTATAACAAAAGGTATTTAAGCAAACCTGAAAAATAAAGAAATGGGATCAGTTTCCGGAAAGACTGATTCCCTCATGTCGTTCTTTCTTGCTCCCCGTTTTTCTGGCTGAATTCCCATCTGGAGCGTGGGGCCCTCCAAGTCTACTTACTTGCCCTGGCTTCCAAGCCCACGCGAGAAGGAGCCCAAGGAGGGGTGCCTTCCGCTATTCAAGTGGTGCCGGTGGCCCAGCGTAGATGGTGCAAACTCCTTGTCTTGGAATTTTATTGGTACCCCACGTAAACCAAGTTATTCAGCCTCTTTTTCTCTCCTACTATTTTCTGCCCGAATTCCCTTCTGGTGCAGGGGTACCCACCAAGCCTGCTAATTTTGCCTGGGCTTCTAAGATCGGACCTGGGGGGCCTCAGTGCCTCCTCTCGTTCAGGAGAATGGGAAGACGCCTGCGGCCTACGTAGGTGGTGATTGGTATTCCATGTAAACCAAGTTATTCGGCCTCTCTTCTCTGCTAATTTTCTAATCCCTCTCTATCTGTAGTTAATTAAGTTTTTTCCAAGGACGCCGACTCCATCCCCACCTTCAAATTCCCTGGATCCACCGGGGCTGGTCCCCGGCAGGACTAACAGTTTGGAAGCACTATACTATTTTTATTCTTTTTATTGACCTACATGCTTATCACCTTGTGATCTCGGTGTTGCTGTTCTTGATATCATATCGTATCTCTTCACCTAGAATGTGAGTTCCCAGGAGCAGAAGTCATATCTGCTTTATATCCGCTATAGCCATGCTACTCAAACCACAAGTCCTCAAACTATTCATTACTGATCCCTGATGAGGTCAACAGCTGGCGCCAAAATGTAACTCAACCACGTGGTAAATTAAGTACGTCACTAGGCACAGCATTTAGTCCAATCACGATTTTTTTCTTAGCAGAACTTTCTTAATGAAGAAGCTTTGTATTGATTCACCCTCTGGTACAACCTCCTTATCTTATCATAACAAATGGTTCCGGGAAGAGGATTGAAATGGAGCAGACCCTGTGGTCCTTGCCCCCCGTGTCCTCTGCCTGCCTTTCATTTGCAGAAAAACTTCGGTCAAAGAATCAGTTCAATCAGGGAAGTGAGAAAATTCAAAACCAAAGGAAAACAGGCAAAGGAGACCAAACAATGATAATAATGCATTCATTAAGCATATTCAAGGACCTTTCGCTCCTCTGCAAGGGCTGCAGATAATATTCTGAGCCATATCCTGTGAGCTGTCTTATAAACACTGAAATACCAAAACTCCCACCAGGTGGAGAGTTTAACTACCTGATGACCAGGCTGTAGCCATGACATAAGATGCCACAATTCTGAAAGCTGGCCTAAAGAAATGGAAACAAACTGATGCTGGAACTAAAGAGTCATTGTACTTAAATCAAGATGATGCTGGTCAGAGCTCTGATGACCAGCTACAAGATGACTTTTAGAGCTGACTGTGCTGTTTCTGCATGTAGCCCCTTGCTCTGTCTAGAAAAGCTCTTGCCCACTGATTTTGGGCTTTGGAACAGGTGTCTGCCCTCTGTCTCTCTCCTTGCCATTGCTGCCACCCTCCAAATTAAAGCAAACGTTCCTTTCCACCAATCTTGCCTCTTTATTGGCTTTTTGAGTGACTATCAGCAGACCCCATTCTCAGTTACAGTATCAGTCTGCAGGCTGTACTCAAAGCAGCACTGATCTATAGAACCTTACAGATGATTTTCAACATGCATTTATTGTTTGACAAATGACTCATCTATTCAGTTAATAAACATTGATTGAGCATCCATGTTGGAATAAAGCGCTGAGAGGTACTATAGTGTGGGCACACACACCTGCAGGTGCCCACAGTATATCAAACAAGGTGACATCTTTTTAAATAGGTAGAAAATAGAATGATAAATTTATAAGCAAGGCTCAAATAAGACTCCATGGGAATACAGTGGAGGGAAAGAATCCATCCAACAAGGTATTGGGAGGGGGAAACCTGGGAACTTCTTCCTTGAAAGAGGGGCAAAATGTTCAGTGATGGAGTACGGTATCGAGGCCAATCTCCAGGAGCAGAAGCAAGAACACAGGAAGCCCCAGGCATGTTTAGAAGACTGCCCAAGTCTGAACATTACCTTTCTCATTATTTGACAGAGAATGCGGTTTTAACCCCTGTGCAGTCCCTTTTCTTTTTTTTATTCCTTATTATTCTGTCAAAAGGAGAATAATAAAAAAAGTATTCATCTCATAAGATGAAGATCAGTTCAGTTCAGTTCAGTTCAGTCCCTCAGTCGTGTCTGACTCTTTGCGACACCATGGACTGCAGAACGCCAGGCCTCCCTTTCCATCACCAACTCCCGGAGTTCACTCAGACTCATGTCCATTGAGTCAGTGATGCATTCCAACCATCTCATCCTCTGTCATCCCCTTCTCCTTCTGCCCTCAATCTTTCCCAGCATCAGAGTCTTTTTCAAGGAGTCAGCTCTTCACATCAGGTGGCCAGAGTACTGGAGTTTCAACTTCCACATCAATCCATCCAATGAACACTCAGGACTGATCTCCTTTAGGATGAATCAGTTGGATCTCCTTGCTGTCCGAGGGACTCTCAAGAGTCTTCTCCAACACCACAGTTCAAAAGCATCAATTCTTCGGCACTCAGCCTTCTTCACAGTCCAACTCTCACATCCAGACATGACCACTGGAAAAACCATAGCCTTGACTAGATGGACCTTTGTTGACAAATTAATGTCTCTGCTTTTGAATATGCTAACTAGGTTGGTCATAACTTTCCTTTCAAGGAGTGAGAATCTTTTAATTTCATGGCTGCGATCACCATGAAGATGAACAATGAAGATGAAGATCACATGGCTTAATGCAAGTAATGTGCTTAGAGTAGTGGTCAGTGCTCAGAAATTTTCAACTCTAGCTCTTATTATCATTCATCACATTGTTATTATGGGATATTATCTTCACATTAGCTTTTTGCAGCTTTTACTGCTTTTGGTTTTATGCTGCGGGAAATAAAATACTGCAGAAGGCTTCAAATTATTGTAAGAGAGAGAGTAGGAAAAAAGGTGATTGAGGTCAGAAATGTGATAATTACTTATAATTAAGGAGCATATGGAGCAAGGAAAAATCAGCAAAGGAGACAGGAGACATACCTAGGAAGTAGGAAGAGAACCAGGTAAGAAAAGCAGCACATGGGTCTGAGCTAGGAAAAAAGATTTTGATTAACAGAGTCAATGACTGCTATTTAAAAAGAAAGAAAGGAAGGTGGTTACTAAAAAAAAAAAAAGAGAGAGAGAGAAGAAGAAAAAAAAGGCAGTTGAATTTGAGAATGATGAGGTCGTTCACAGGTACCTGTAAAAGAATTTCTTTAAATGATCAAAGCAGGAACTGAACTGTAAGAGACTGAGGAGAGTAAATGAGAAGAAAGTGGAAGCAGTAAGAATAAAACGCTCCTATTCTTTTGCGTCAAAGCTATGCTTTTTCCAGTAGTCATGTATCAATGTGAGAGTTGGACCATAAAGAAGACTGAACGCTGATGAACTGATGCTTTCAAACTGTGGTCTTGGAGAAAACTTTTGAGAGTCCCTTGGACAGCAAGGAAATCACACCAGTCCATCCTAAAGGAAACCAGCCCTGAATATTCATTGGAAAGACTGATGCTGAAGCTGAAGCTCCAATACTTTGGCCACCTGATGTGAAGAGGCCACTCACAGGAAAAGACCCTGATGTTGGGAAAGATGGAGGGCAGGAGGAGAAGGGGATGACAGAGGATGAGATGGTTGGATGACATCATCCACTCAATGGACATGAATTTGAGCAAGCTCCAGGAGATTGTGAAGGGCAGGGAAGCCTGGCGTGCAGCAGTCCATGGGATCAAAAGAGTAAGACCCGAGTGAGCAACTGAAAAACTACAAATTCCTTTGTGAGTATTTCCTTTCTGTGACTGAGTGTGCAAGCCTATAGGCCACTGAAATAACAGCCAACCTGCCTTAAAGATAGGTTATGGACATCTACTGTTTTGTCTGTTCCATTTCACTCCCTGCCTTTTCTGCTAACTATTTCTATCTACACCGCAAACCTTAGAACTGACATGCAGAATGTATGGGTTTTTGAGTGTGATATCAGAAAGAAGGCACGAGTCAGTCTTCTCCCCACTGGAGAAATTTTAATATGAAAAACTTTGACGCTGTCAGCAGTTGTATTTCTCTTCTGCTGGAATAAGCCAGTTAGTCTGCCAAAAAAAAAAAAAAGATAATGACTCCAGTTTTCAGAGAGTAGATTGAAGAAATGGAGAAAAAGAATCCTAAGAGTGATGTGACTCTCAGTTCAGTTCAGTTCAGTTCAGTCGCTCAGTCGTGTCCGACTCTTTGCGACCCCATGAATCGCAGCACGCCAGGCCTCCCTGTTCATTACCATCTCCTGGAGTTCACTCAGACTCACGTCCATCAAGTCCGTGATGCCATCCAGCCATCTCATCCTCGGTCGTCCCCTTCTCCTCCTGCCCCCAATCCCTCCCAGCATCAGAGTCTTTTCCAATGAGTCAACTCTTCGCATGAGGTGGCCAAAGTACTGGAGTTTCAGCTAGATCAATGCAAAGAAATAGAGGAAAACAACAGAATGGGAAAGACTAGAGATCTCTTCAAGAAAATTAGAGATACCAAGGGAACATTTCATGCAAGGATGGGCTTGATAAAGGACAGAAATGGTCTGGACCTAACAGAAGCAGAAGATATTAAGAAGAGGTGGCAAGAATACACGGAAGAACTGTACAAAAAAGATCTTCACGACCCAGATGTGACCCTAGTTCCAATTATTTCTGAGGTACAGTTATGTTAATTTCTCTCCAATGTTTTACCCATTCCATATTTCCTTGGATTCTATAAGCCAACCCATCTACCTTCTTGTCTTAGGTACTCTGAGTTGGACTCTGCTCCTTGAGACTTAAAATTACCTAACACAAAAAGAGATATATGTGTTGCAAAGGCTTAATAAATGTTGGAAAATATGAAAACAGTGGTTGAGAATGACAGCATGATATTCTTGGAATCAGGGCTCCCTGATGGCTTGGTGGTAAAGAATCTGCCTGCAGTGCAGAAGACACGGGTTTGATCCTTGGGTTGGGAAGATCCTCTGGAGAAGGAAATGGCAACCCACTCCAGTATTCTTGCCTGGGAAATTCCATGGACAGAGGAACTGGCAGGCTATGGTCCATGGGGGTCACAAACAGTCAGACACACCTTTGCAACTAAACAACAAATTCTTGGAGTGAAGATAGAACAGAAGGCAATAGGTCATTTTGTCTTGTTAATGTGAGAGGAAGAAGATGGTTGAAGACATAGATGAGGTAGGTTTGAATTTCAGATTTTAAGTTGATTAAGCAATAAATAGAAATTGTCTGTAACTCAGCCTAGTTTGTATTAGTATTATGCATCCTCATCCCACTGAATTGGTGAAGACTTTATCCCAGGTTATCCTGCTTACCCACTTTTCCATTCCCAGAGCTCCATCACGGTTCCAAGTTACTTACAGAGTACTAGTATGTGGTTGGAGAGGCGGAAAAGTACCCCTGGGCTTTGGTCCACATAGATTTCAACTGAGAAGTGCCCATTTTTGCACATGATACCTTCAGGTCTGGTGGTTCTTCCACTGTTTCCATGTTATGTCAGTGGCAGGGGACTCTTGCTGCTGTCTTTGTGCTCTGTGTGGTCACCTCTGCTTCATTAAGGACTCGTCTGCTCAATCACTATGACTCCATTTTCTCTCTGCAATTCTGTTGAGCAAGAAGGCAATTGATCTCCAACTCTCCAGGGTTCACAGCCTCTGATCTCACCACCATCTCTGAGGAATCTCTTAAGCTGGAGAAGGATTTGGATGGGATGGGGTGTGGACGAGAATCCTTCCCCTTTTGCTTTCATTCAGACATTGTGCTAATTCTCAATTCTCCTCCTTTTCCTAAGAGCTCAGGTTCTTTGAAAACAAAGCCAGTAAGATCCACCCTGTCCTACCCCTCTGTTGAGATCACGAAGATGGAGCCAGTTCATTGCTTCTCTGCATGAAAAAAAAAAAAAAAAAGAAAAGGAAAAAATGATGGAAGAAAAAAGTTGATATAAGTTAATATCTCAAAACTATCAGAGATCTTTAAAAAAGAGAAGGGTTCATTTTAGATAGACTTGATCACCTGAAGAAGATAGTAGTGGAGGGTTTTCTGGGAGAAGAGGAGAGTTGAGGACTGACAACTGACGCAGAGGGTTGATGAGCAGCAGTAGAAGTTGGGCATCCAGAAAACTTGAATTTATCTGCAATCCTTCAGCACTTCTCAGCTCCCTCCATTAGTTCTTGGCACCTGGGAATGGCATGAGAATGGGTTTCTATCTAGATATGGATGTGACTGGTGGGAATGGTGAAAGGCCAAAGAGGATGAAGGAGGCAAAGATACCAATGAAGAACTTGTGCAAACTGGGCCATGGGGTCTGGGTTGGGTAGAGAAGCAGAAGAGAAAGAAAGGAGCCAAAAACTCTGATGATGATGGAAAACTACAGGAACATGTGTTCCAAGGAGCATGAGGAGTCTTTTCAGCAGGAATCAGAGTTCAACAGGGTTGTGGAAGAAGAAAGTCTGGAATTTCACATCTGATAAAGCTCTCGGAGGTGATAAAGACTATCACTTGAGAGCTCCCATGTCCTGACTCTACTGAGAGCCAGACAGGGTGGATATTAAACCCAGTGGTACCCACTCTGTGCCAATATCCACCCAACCTGAACTATATGAGCTCCTATAGACTCTCTCGGACGTGAGGCAGCTCTTCCCGGCCGCTGCACTGACCTCGGACGCGGGGTGTCGCCTCCCGGCCGCCCCTGACCTCGGACGCGGGGTGTCGCCTCCCGGCCGCCCCTGACCTCGGACGCGGGGTGTCGCCTCCCGGCCGCCTCTGGCCTCGGGCTCAGGCTCAGGGTCACCGCCCTTGGCTCCGGGCTCGAGGTGGCCCCTCCCAGCTGCCACCCCTGGCCTCGGGCTTGTGGTGGCTCCCCGGGGTCACCGCCCCTGGCCTCTAGCTCGAGGTGGCTTCTCCCGACTGCCCCTGACCTCGGATGCGGGGTGTTTCCCCCCGGCCGCCACTGGCCTCGGAAGTGGGTCAGCTCCTCCCGGCCGCCGCCCTGACCTCGGACCACACGGGGTGTCTGCCCCCAGCCGCCACTGGCCTCGGATGCGGGGTGGCTCCACCCAGCTGCCACCTGACCTCAGACGCCCCTGACCTCGGACGCTGGGTGTCTTCTCCCGGCTGTCACTGGCCTCAGACGTCGGGCAGCTCTTCCCGGCCGCCGCCCTGACCTCGGACGCGGGGTGTCGCCTCCCGGCCGCCCCTGACCTCGGACACGGGGTGTCGCCTCCCGGCCGCCCCTGACCTCGGACACGGGGTGTCTCCTCCCGGCCGCCACTGACCTCGGATGCGGGGTAGCTCCACCCAGCTGCTGCCCTGACCTCGGACGCCGGGTGTCTCCTCCGGGGCCGCCACTGACCTCAGCACAGGGTAGCTCCTCTCGGCCGTTCCTGCGCCGTCGCAGCCTGGCACTCTAGGCTGCTGTCCGCGACCTCGGACGTGGGGCAGCTCCTCCCGGCCGCACGTAGTGCGCCGGCCCGGGATGGATGAGACAAATGGTTTAAATTCTGAGTTCAGCCAGTTATTAGCTTTTCAACCTCAGGAAAGTTTTAAAGTCTTTTCTTATCTGTAAATTAGGACAAAGGTGATTGTGAGGATTAATTGAGATAATATACAGTTGTCCTTCTGTATCCATGTGAAATTTTTTGCAGGACCCTCTCCTAGATACCAAAATTGGCAGGTGCTCAAGTTCCTTATAGAAAATGGTATAGTATTGGCATATAACATGTACACATCTTCCTGTATATTCTGTCATTTTAAGATTACATATACTATTTAAAAGCTGAAATGCCAGTACTTTGGCCACCTCATGCGAAGAGTTGACTCACTGGAAAAGACTCTGATGCTGGGAAGGACTGGGGGCAGGAGGAAAAGGGGACGACTGAGGATGAGATGGCTGGATGGCATCACTGACTCGATGGATGTGAGTCTAAGTGAACTCCGGGAGTTGGTGATGGACAGGGAGGCCTGGCGTGCTGTGATTCATGGGGTCGCAAAGAGTCGGACACGACTGAGCAACTGAACTGAACTGATACTATTTAAAACAATGCAAATACTATGTAAATAGTTGTAAATACAATGTAAATGCTATGTAAGTAGTTGTTGGAGTGTTGCAAATTCAAGTTTTGCTTTTTTGAAAGTTCTGGAATTTTTTTTTCTGAGCATTTTTGATCTGTGGTTGGTTGAATTTGAGGACACAGAACCTATGGATATGCAGGGATGACGACATGCACAACTCCTAACAATTTCTAGTCCATAGCAGCTATCCTACAAATAGTAGATCCTTGTCTTGGATTCGTGTTTGCCAAAAAGCAAGCCAACAAACCCCAAATGGAGTTGCTTATGCTAAGCTGTCTATCACCAAACTGAGACTTAATTTTGGCTATTCCAGAAGTAGAATCTTAAAGCAGTGAATCAGGAATCACCTGATCTGTCTTGATAGATGCCTACCATCCCTTTAGGGAATGTAACCTTGCAATAACCAACACACTTTTTTTGCCTAGTATAATTTACTTGTTCCTGTTCACTTCTGCTTATAAAAGTCTACAGCTCCTTGAAGATCCTTTCTATGTGTAGATTAGATATTGCTCAATTCAGATAAATTTTTGCTCAAATAAACTCTTAGAGTTTTTAATATACCTCAGTTTATCTTTTAACAGGGCTCATGTAAATTCAGATGAATTACATCTCATAGTCCAAGGAGTGTCTGTAATCTGTCATTTTAGAATAAAATGTGCATTGAAGAAATACCAAAGGAAATTGTTTAAAAATTAAAAAAGCAGAGAGTGTAGCCTACATTAAAATCAAGCCTGAGACTCATTATTTTAAAACAATTTCATTGAATAACTACTCAGAGAAAATGGAAAGGCAGCAAAGTGCTCCTGTTAAGTATCTATTGAGTTGGCCACATAGAAAACTTTAAAACAAACAGCAGTAATTCTATTCCAACTTCCTCTTAAAACAATGATAAAAATTCTTTACATTTGTATACTGCTTTACAGTTGACAAAGAGCTTTCACATACATTATCTCCTTTCACAGAGACTGGAAGGCACCTTTCCTGCCCTGATTGATGTTTATGAATGTAGTACTTTCCCCTGGGCTGCAGTCATCAATAGTCAATGAGAAGAAAAGCTGGCATTTTTGGAAACGCTTTGCTGCCAGGTAACTGCATTAACTCTGCTAGAGTCATGTATTAACTGTGCCACAGGATACCATCCATATCAACTAATGAATATTTGAATCCTTATTCCTTGTGGAGCAGTACTTAGACCCATGCCTCTCTGTTTATCCCACGCCCTCCCTCATGAGCCATACCCTCAGTGACGTTCTGTCTGATGGCTCCAACCATTTCACAAAAATCTACACTGGAGATACTTAAGTCTTAAAGAAAGAAGATGTACAAGGTACGTAAATTGAAAACTGCTGTATGCAACAATGATTATATTGTTCTAAAGACAGAAAGAGATCCTATTTGTTGAGGTCTTGGAAAGACTTGCCATAACAAGAGTTATGGTGTTATGGTCTCTGTCCATGGAGGTATCTAATACCAGTCTGGAATGGGACAGACATCTGTTAGAACTTTCTGCACTGGTTGGGACTCTGGGGCAAAGGATTTCCAAGGTCTCTTCTGATTCCAGAGTCTATGATTCTGCAATTCCTATTTGTTTTCTGATTGTTTCTGTCTATAAGGAAACATTCCTTGAATTCTCCTTATTTCTCTTGATGCCAAACAGTGTTCACAGCCTATTGACCTAAAACTGAAGCATAACAAAACAAACAAAAAAACACATGATGCTTTTCTAGGACAACTAGTAGGAGCAGAGGTAGAACTGAAATATGCAAAACAGTATTTCTCAACCAGGGACATCCTCAATTGTGCTTCGTTTTAGGGTCATACAGGATTTCTACAATTGTAACCACCATTTCTAATCTCCACAAATGATGATACTCTTGACATTTTCCTACCAAAATCCCAAAAGTTTCAGCCTGAGTCTCAGGTTTCAACAGGCTGTTTTTAAGCAGCTGCTTTTATGTCATGTAACTTGGTCAGCCAATTCCCCATCAGAGGACAAGGAATTGTCAGCAACTGAGCCTCATTCTCAGCTTAAGGTCTGTCACTTAGCCCATTTCTAGGAGTTAGTTTCAGAATCGGTCATGTCTGTTATCTTTGGCAAGTGGCAGTAACCCAGACAGATGATAGATGAAGGCTAAAAAGAAATCATCAACTTGCTACTGGGAAGTGCTGTGGAAGTAGTTGGTGTTCAGTCGCTAAGTTGTATCTGATTCTTTGTGACCCTATAGACTACATCTAGCATGTCAGTCTCCCCTCTTCTTCACTATCTCCTGAAGTTTGCTCAAATTCATATCCATTGAGTCAGCAACTCTATCTAACCATCTCATCCTCTGCCACTCACTTCTCCTCTTGCCCTCAATCTTTTCCAAAATCAGGATCTTTTCCAGTGAGTCCGCTCTTTGCATCAGGTGGCCAAAGTATTGGACCTTCAGCTTCAGCATCAATCCTTCCAATGAAGAGTCAGGATTGATTTCCTTTAGGATTGACTGGTTTGATCTCCTTGCTGTCCAAGGGACTCTCAAGAGTCTTTTCCAGCACCACAATTCAAAAGCATTAAAAATCCTTTGGTGTTCAGCCTTCTTTATGGTACAACTCCCACATCTATACATGACTACTGGAAAAACCATAGCTTTGAATATACTTTGCTTTTGTCAGCATAGTGATGTCTCTGCTTTCTAATATGCTGTCAGGTTTGCCATAGCTTTCTTCCAAGGAGCAAGTGTCTTAATTTCATGGCTGCAGTCACCGTCCACAGTGATTTTGGAGTCCCCAAAATAAAATCTGTCACTGCTTCCACTTTTCCTCTCCTATTTGTCAAGAGTGATGGGACTAGAGGCCATGATCTTAGTTTTTTAAATGTTGAGTTTCAAGCCAGATTTTTCACTCTCCTCTTCGCCCTTATTAAGAGGCTCTTCAGTTCCTCTTTGCTTTCTGCCATTAGAGTGGTATCATTTGCAAATCTGAGGTTGTTGATATTTCTCTTGGAAATCTTTTTTTAAAATATAAATTTATTTATTTTAACTGGAAGCTAATTACTTTACAATATTTTATTGGTTTTGCCATACATCAACATGAATCCACCATGGGTATACATGGGTTCCCCATCCTGAACACCCCTCCCACCTCCCTCCCCATACCATTCCCCTGGGTCCCCAAGCATCCTGTATAATGCATTGAACCTGGACTGGTGATTCATTTCATATATGATATTATACATGTTTCAATGCCACTCTCTCAAATCATCCCACCCTCTCCCTCTCCCACAGAGTCCAAAAAACTGTTCTATACATCTGTGTCTCTTTTGCTGTCTCGCATACAGGGTTATCGTTATCATCTTTCTAAATTCCATATATATGCATTAGTATATTGTATTGGTGTTTTTCTTTCTGGCTTACTTCACTCTGTATAATAGGCTCCAGTTTCATCCACCTCATTAGAACTGATTCAAATGTATTCTTTTTAATGGCTGAGTAATACTCCATTGTGTATATGTACCACAGCTTTCTTATCCATTCATCTGCTGATGGACATCTAGGTTGCTTCCATGTCCTGGCTATTATAAACAGTGCTGCAATGAACATTGGGGTACATGTGTCTCTTTCAATTCTGGTTTCCTCGGTGTGTATGCCCAGCAGTGGGATTGCTGGGTCATAAGGCAGTTCTATTTGCAGTTTTTTAAGGAATCTCCACACTGTTCTCCATAGTGGCTGTACTAGTTTGCATTCCCACCAACAGTGTAAGAGGGTTCCCTTTTCTCCACACCCTCTCCAGCATTTATTGCTTGTAGACTTTTGGATCGCAGCCATTCTGACTGGTGTGAAATGGTACCTCATTGTGGTCTTGATTTGCATTTCCCTGATAATGAGTGATGTTGAGCATCTTTTCATGTGTTTGTTAGCCATCCGTATGTCTTCTTTGGAGAAATGTCTGTTTAGTTCTTTGGCCCATTTTTTGATTGGGTCATTTATTTTTCTGGAGTTGAGCTGCATAAGTTGCTTGTATATTTTTGAGATTAGTTGTTTGTCAGTTGCTTCATTTGCTATTGTTTTCTCCCATTCAGAAGGCTGTCTTTTTACCTTGCTTATAGTTTCCTTTGTTGTGCAGAAGCTTTTAATTTTAATTAGATCCCATTTGTTTATTTTTGCTTTTATTTCCAGTATTCTGGGAGGTGGATCATAGAGGATCCTGCTGTGATTTATGTCGGAAAGTGTTTTGCCTATGTTCTCCTCTAGGAGTTTTATAGTTTCTGGTCTTACGTTTAGATCTTTAATCCATTTTGAGTTTATTTTTGTGTGTGGTGTTAGAAAGTGATCTAGTTTCATTCTTCTACAAGTGGTTGACCAGTTTTCCCAGCACCACTTGTTAAAGAGATTGTCTTTACTCCATTGTATATTCTTGCCTCCTTTGTCGAAGATAAGGTGTCCATAGGTGTGTGGATTTATCTCTGGGCTTTCTATTTTGTTCCATTGATCTATATTTCTGTCTTTGTGCCAGTACCATACTGTCTTGATGACTGTGGCTTTGTAGTAGAGCCTGAAGTCAGGCAGGTTGATTCCTCCAGTTCCATTCTTCTTTCTCAAGATTGCTTTGGCTATTCGAGGTTTTTTGTATTTCCATACAAATCTTGAAATTATTTGTTCTAGTTCTGTGAAAAATACCGCTGGTAGCTTGATAGGGATTGCATTGAATCTGTAGATTGCTTTGGGTAGTATACTCATTTTCACTATATTGATTCTTCCGATCCATGAACATGGTATATTTCTCCATCTATTAGTGTCCTCTTTGATTTCTTTCATCAGTGTTTTATAGTTTTCCATATATAGGTCTTTAGTTTCTTTAGGTAGATATATTCCTAAGTATTTTATTCTTTTCGTTGCAATGGTGAATGGAATTGTTTCCTTAATTTCTTTTTCTACTTTCTCATTATTAGTGTATAGGAATGCAAGGGATTTCTGTGTGTTGATTTTATATCCTGCAACTTTACTATATTCATTGATTAGCTCTAGTAATTTTCTGGTGGAGTCTTTAGGATTTTCTATGTAGAGGATCATGTCATCTGCAAACAGTGAGAGTTTTACTTCTTCTTTTCCAATTTGGATTCCTTTTATTTCTTTTTCTGCCCTGATTGCTGTGGCCAAAACTTCCAGAACTATGTTGAATAGTAGCGGTGAAAGTGGGCACCCTTGTCTTGTTCCTGACTTTAGGGGAAATGCTTTCAGTTTTTCACCATTGAGGATAATGTTTGCTGTGGGTTTGTCATATATAGCTTTTATTATGTTGAGGTATGTTCCTTCTATTCCTACTTTCTGGAGAGTTTTTATCATAAATGGATGTTGAATTTTGTCAAAGGCCTTCTCTGCATCTATTGAGATAATCATATGGCTTTTATTTTTCAATTTGTTAATGTGGTGAATTACATTGATTGATTTGCGGATATTGAAGAATCCTTGCATCCCTGGGATAAAGCCCACTTGGTCATGGTGTATGATCTTTTTAATGTGTTGTTGGATTCTGATTGCTAGAATTTTGTTAAGGATTTTTGCATCTATGTTCATCAGTGATATTGGCCTGTAGTTTTCTTTTTTGGTGACATCTTTGTCAGGTTTTGGTATTAGGGTGATGGTGGCCTCATAGAATGAGTTTGGAAGTTTACCTTCCTCTGCAATTTTCTGGAAGAGTCTCAGTAGGATAGGTGTTAGCTCTTCTCGAAATTTTTGGTAGAATTCAGCTGTGAAGCCGTCTGGACCTGGGCTTTTGTTTGCTGGAAGATTTCTGATTACAGTTTCAATTTCCGTGCTTGTGATGGGTCTGTTAAGATTTTCTATTTCTTCCTGGTTCAGTTTTGGAAGTTTGTATTTTTCTAAAAATTTGTCCATTTCTTCCACGTTGTCCAATTTATTGGCATATAATTGCTGATAGTAGTCTCTTATGATCCTTTGTATTTCTGTGTTGTCTGTTGTAATCTCTCCATTTTCATTTCTAATTTTATTGATTTGATTTTTCTCTCTTTGTTTCTTGATGAGTCTGGCTAATGGTTTGTCGATTTTATTTATTCTTTCAAAGAACCAGCTTTTGGCTTTGTTGATTTTTGCTATAGTCTCTTTTGTTTCTTTTGCATTTATTTCTGCCCTAATTTTTAAGATTTCTTTCCTTCTACTAGCTCTGGGGTTCTCCATTTCTTCCTTTTCTAGTTGCTTTAGGTGTAGAGTTAGGTTATTTATTTGACTTTTTTCTTGCTTCTTGAGGTGTGCCTGTATTGCTATGAACTTTCCTCTTAGCACTGCTTTTATAGTGTCCCATAGGTTTTGGGTTGTTGTGTTTTCATTTTCATTCGTTTCTATACATATTTTGATTTCTTTTTTGATTTCTTCTGTGATTTGTTGGTTATTCAGAAGCGTGTTGTTCAGCCTCCATATGTTGGAATTTTTAATAGTTTTTCTCTTGTAATTGAGATCTAATCTTAATGCATTATGGTCAGAAAAGATGCTTGGAATGATTTCGATTTTTTTGAATTTATCAAGGTTAGATTTATGGCCCAGGATGTGATCTATCCTGGAGAAGGTTCCGTGAGCACTTGAGAAAAAGGTGAAATTCATTGTTTTGGGGTGAAATGTCCTATAGATATCAATTAGGTCTAATTGTTCTATTGTATTATTTAAAGTTTGGGTTTCTTTGTTAATTTTCTGTTTAGTTGATCTGTCCATAGATGTAAGTGGGGTATTAAAGTCTCCCACTATTATTGTGTTATTGTTAATATCTCCTTTCATACTTGTTAGCATTTGTCTTACATATTGCGGTGCTCCTATGTTGGGTGCATATATATTTATAATTGTTATGTCTTCTTCTTGGATTGATCCTTTGATCATTATGTAGTGGCCTTCTTTGTCTCTTTTCACAGCCTTTGTTTTAAAGTCTATTTTATCGGATATGAGTATGGCTACTCCTGCTTTCTTTTGGTCTCTATTTGCATGGAATATCTTTTTCCAGCCCTTCACTTTCAGTCTGTATGTGTCCCTTGTTTTGAGGTGGGTCTCTTGTAGGCAGCATATATAGGGGTCTTGTTTTTGTATCCATTCAGCCAGTCTTTGCCTTTTGGTTGGGGCATTCAACCCATTTACGTTTAAGGTAATTATTGATAAGTATGATCCCATTGCCATTTACTTTATTGTTTTGGATTCGAGTTTATACACCCTTTTTGTGTTTCCTGTCTAGAGAATATCCTTTAGCATTTGTTGGAGAGCTGGTTTGGTGGTGCTGAATTCTCTCAGCTTTTGCTTGTCTGTAAAGCTTTTGATTTCTCCTTCATATTTGAATGAGATCCTTGCTGGGTACAGTAATTTGGGCTGTAGATTATTTTCTTTCATCACTTTAAGTATGTCCTGCCATTCCCTCCTGGCCTGAAGAGTTTCTATTGAAAGATCAGCTGTTATCCTTATGGGAATCCCCTTGTGTGTTATTTGTTGTTTTCCCCTTGCTGCTTTTAATATTTGCTCTTTGTGTTTGATCTTTGTTAATTTGATTGATATGTGTCTTGGGGTGTTTCACCTTGGGTTTATCCTGTCTGGGACTCTCTGGGTTTCTTGGACTTGGGTAATTATTTCCTTCCCCATTTTATGGAAGTTTTCAACTATTATCTCCTCAAGTATTTTCTCACGGTCTTTCTCTTCGTCTTCTTCTTCTGGGACTCCTATGATTCAAATGTTGGGGCATTTAACACTGTCCTGGAGGTCTCTGAAATTGTCCTCATTTCTTTTAATTCGTTTTTCTTTTTCCCTCTCTGATTCATTTATGTCCACTATTCTATCTTCTACTTCACTAATCCTATCTTCTGCCTCCGTTATTCTACTGTTTGTTCCCTCCAGAGTTTTTTGATCTCATTTATTGCATTATTCATTATATATTGACTCTTTTTTATTTCTTCTAGGTTCTTATTAAAGCTTTTTTTGCATCTTCTCAATCCTTGTCTCCAGGCTATTTATCTGTGATTCCATTTTGATTTTAAGACTTTGGATCATTTTCACTATCATTATTTGGAATTGTTTATCAGGTAGATTCCCTATTTCTTCCTCTTTTGTTTGGTTTGGTGGGCATTTATCCTGTTCCTTTACCTGCTGGGTATTCCTCTGTCTCTTCATCCTGTTTATATTGCTGTATTTGGGGTGGCCTTTCTGTATCCTGGCAGTTTGTGGAGTTCTCTTTATTGTGGAGTTTCCTCGCTGTGGGTAGGGTTGTACTGATGGCTTGTCAAGGTTTCCTGGTTAGAGAAGCTTGTGTTGGTGTTCTAGTGGGTGGAGCTGGATTTCTTCTCTCTAGAGTGCAATGAAGTATCCAGTAATGAGTTATGAGATGTCAGTGGGTTTGGAGTGACTTTGGGCAGCCTGTATATTGAAGTTCAGGGCTGTGTTCCTGTGTTGCTAGAGAATTTGCATGGTATGTCTTGCTCTGGAACTTGTTGGCCCTTGGGTGGTGCTTGGTTTCAGTGTAGGTATGGAGGCATTTGATGAGCTCCTGTCAATTAATGTTCCCTGGAGTCAGGAGTCCTCTGGTGGTCTCAGGATTTGAACTTAAGCCTCCTGCTTCTGGTTTTCAATCTTATTTTTATAGTAGCCTCAAGACTTCTCCATTTATACAGCACCATTGATAAAACATCTAGGTTAAAGATGAAAAGTTTCTCCACAGTGAGGGACATCCAGAGAGGTTCACAGAGTTACATGGAGAAGGGAAGAGGAAGAAGGGGGTTAGGTGGGTGAGATGAGGTAGAATCAAAAGAGGAGAGAGTAATCACTTCCTTATGTGCGCTCCACAGTCTGGACCGCTCAGAGATGTTCACAAAGTTATACAGAGAAGAGAAGAAGGAGGAAGGAGACAGAGGTGGCCAGGAGGATAAAGGGGGGAATCAAAAGGAGAGAGACAGATCCAGCCAGTAATCAGTTCCCTAAGTGTTCTCCACCATCTGAAACACACAAAGAGATTCACAGAGTTGGATAGAGAAGAGAAGGGGGAGGGAGGAGATAGAGGTGACCTGGTGGAGGAAAAGGAGAGTCCAAAGGGGGAGAGAGCAGTCAAGCCAGTAATCTCGCTCCCAAGTAAAAATGGGTACTGAAGATTGGTTTCTTAAAGGTACAAAATTGATAACAAATACCAAAAAGCAAAGATTAAAAATCTAGAGTAGAGGTTGGATTTTCAAAAATACAATATTAAAGAAAAGAAAAAAAGTCACAAAAATTATAAATAAATAAATATGAAGCTTGCTTTAAAAAATAGGGTCTCTTTTTTTTTTTTTTTTTACAAAGCAATAGTAGGTTATAAAAATGAAAATTAAAGGAGTAATTGAAGACTTAAAAATTAAAAAAAATTTTTAAATGATAGTAAAAATATATCTAGGACTTTCTCTGGTGTTGTTGTGGGCACTGTGGGGTCAGTTCATTTTTGGCTAGTTCCTTGGTCCAGGTTATATTTCTCAAGATCCTAGGCCCCTTCCTATGTAGTCGGTACTAACTACAGGGTTTTAATCTATTGCACCTGTCACTTCCAAGACGGTTCTCTTTGTTTTAGCTTCATCTGTTTGATGGTCTCTTCAGTGCCTGATTTCCACCCTAACACAAGGGAGCGGTGTTGGACACTTTTTTAGGCTCACTTATTCAGTCGCACTGTGGGAAGGTAGGGATGCTGCAAACAAATAACACTGGCATGTGCTCGCAGTGTCTCAGCCACACTGGGCCTGCCCATGCTCACCGTGCACGTGCCCTCCCTACCCACACTGCTCAGGCTCTAGGTTCCGCTAGGAACCATCTGAGGCCAGCCCTGGGCTGCATGCACCTCCCAGGTCTAAGCCACTCAGGTTCAGGCACTCCAGTAGTCCTCAGAGGAGCAAACTTGGTTGGGCATGTGTTTTGTGCCCTTCCCAAGTCCGAGCAGCTCAGATGATGAGGTGTTCGGTGAATGCCGTCGCTACAACTTATCGCTGCTCCCATCCCTGCCACTTGGTTTTCTGGGTGTACAACCGTTGCGCCTTCTCAGGTGGATGTTGACTGTCCAGAACCCCAAGAAGTCTTAGTTAGCAAAGAAGCCTGCTTGCAGTTTGGTAGATAATGCCTCTCTGGGGCTGTGATTGCCCCCTTCTGGCTCTGGCTGCCTGTCACCGGAGGGGGATGGTCTGCAGCTGGCTATCTCTGTTCAGTCCTTTGTTCAGTGAGTGGGCCTGGTAGTGTCTTAGGTTAGGGCTTTTCGCGTGGTAGCTATCCCACAGTCTGGTTTGCTAGCCCAAGTTAGTTTCCTCAGATTGCCCTTGGGGCATTCAGGCCCGATCTGGTCCTTACTCTAAGCAATGCAGCTTGCTAGTGGTGGGTACAGGCATCTCTGCTGCTTCTCCACTGGGGGAGTTACCGTTGGGCACATAATCTGTGGGTTTTAATTATTTATTTTTCCTCCCAGTTAGGTTGCCCTCTGTGGTTCCAAGACTTGCCACAGACTCGGCAGTGTTGAGAGTGTTTCCTGGTGTTTGGAAACTTCTCTCTTTTTAAGACTCCCTTCCCAGGACAGAGCTCTGTCCCTACCTCTTTTGTCTTTCTTTTTGTCTTTTATATTTTTTCCTACCTTCTTTTGAAGACAATGGGCTGCTTTTCTGGGAGCCTGATGTCCTCTGCCAGCATTCAGAAGTAGTTTTGTGGAATTTACTCAGTGTTGAAATGTTCTTTTGATGAATTTGTTGGGGAGAAAGTGGTCTCCCCATCCTCCACCATTTTAGGACCACCTCTCTCCTGGAAACCTTGATTCCAACTTGTGATTCACCCCGCCTGGCATTTCATGTGATGTCCTCCACCTATAAGTTAAATAAGCGAGGTGACATTATACACCCTTGTTGTACTCCTTTCCCAGTTTTGAACCAGTCTGTTGTTCCTTTTCCAGTTCTAACTTGTGCTTCTTGACCTGCACACAGGTTTCTCAGGAGACAGGTAAAGTGATTTGGTATTCCGATCTGTTTAAGAACTTTCCTGACAAGCAAAAGTTAAGAGAATGCAGTATCATCAAACCAGCTTTACAAGAAATGCAAAGGAACTTCTCTAGGCAGGAAACAAAAGAAAAGAAAAAGACCTACACAAAATAAACTCAAACAATTAAGAAAATGGTAATAAGAGCATACATATTTATAATTACCTTAACAGTAAATGGATTGAATGCATCAACCAAAAGACATAGACTGGTTGGGAGGGTGAAAATATGTGCATGTATGCGCTTCCACTTATCACATGGCTCCACTTAACCACCCTCCCCAAATTGTACGTAATTACTTTATATCATTAGGTTAATCATGTTTCCATTATGGCTTGCAATTGTAATTATCTTTTTGTTTTTTATCTGGCAATTGATTGTGAAAACTGATAAATATTTTTGCTATTGCAATTATGTAACTATTATTCACTTAATATCATTGTATCATGATTGGTCAACAGAAAATAATAGAATTCTACATCACTAAAACTACCATTTAATAGAAAAACTTGTAATCACTTTTTATAAAAAAAAGAAAAAGAATTTTCCACAGTGTGTTGTGATCCATACAGTTAAGGCTGTGATCCATGAAGGGGCTATGATAGAGTTGACCTCAGTCATAACTAGATACTTATATCTAGACTATAACCCAGTTATTCTGAAACAAAGTAGGTACAGGGGTTAAGATAAAGTGATTATTTACAATATTTGAAACTAAACAAAGTTAAACATATCCTTTTTCAAAGAATAGCTATCATAATGCTTCTTATTTTTGTCTCCTCCAATGTTTAGCTTAGCTCAGTAAGCATTTCTCCCAGTTTATCTCTCTTGGAATTGATTGTTCATTGCTTGCTTTCTCTGCTAGACTGGAAGCTCCTTGAAGTCAAGTCAGGTTTTGTCAATTGCCAGTGTGTGAGACACATTAGTAAACAGGCTTAGGTCTGTATGTATATTCTAGTTGAATAAATTTATGAAGAGTGAAATCTAGCATTGCATGGGTGAAAGAATATGGATTCTAGAATTGGATACAGTGTCACTCCAGTTTGAGCTCACCCATCTTTTAGTATGGTGTGGAGTCAAATTATTTAACTTTTAAACCTTGGTTTCTCAAATTTAAAAGTTGTATAATATTTTCCTGTCAGCATTGTTGTGAGAATTAAAGATGATGTGTTTTAAGATGTCAGTAAATGAAAAGCTACTCTTAGTGTTTTAACAAAAAAGTCTGTATTAACTGATAAGGATACCAGATGAAACTATTGAGAGGGGAAGAAAGAAGTATGAATGGATCACTTCATTCAAAATGGTAAAATAAATTTTAGAGGTGGGTACAGTGTGCAATGGGAACAGGGAAGAATCATATGATGAGTAGAGCTGCCACACTGCACAGCTTCAGAAACTGTACACACATTACAGTCCATGTGAACAGAGAGCAGTGGACAGCTGCCATTCACGTGAACTTCTGGGCTGAATCATATGAAATTGTTGATAGTCAACCATTGTGACATAATAAAAATAAAAATGGAAATGTGTCCCCTGGAACTGAGTCACATGAAGTGCCTACATGAGGAAAAGGGAATCGTCGGAGACTTTGTAGCGTCAGGCTTGTCCCAGGTGAGCCACGGAAGATGAGGAGGAGTCACTGCGGTGAAAAAGTGGGAAGCAATAGTCAGATGTGTCAGCAGACACTAGGCAATAGTTTCAAAGCCTTCTAAGGAACAAGAGATGGACTGGCTTTGAGGGTGGAGATTGAGGCAAATTGAGAAAGAATAAAGCTGAAGAAGGAGGCAAGATTGGGTTATGAAAATGCTACTGAGACTACAGTCTTGAAGCAAAATTATAAAGTGACTGTTAGGGAGGACACAGATTCTAGAATCTCAGACAGTTCTGTGGTAGCCATATTAGACATCTCCTCCACCACAGCCTTCTCCAGCTCTTCAGTGGAAATCAGATTTACCTTTCAATTTCTTTTATGGCACCGTGTTCTGTTACTTCATAACATAGCCACAGTTTGAAACTGTAGAGTATATTTATTTGTGTATTTGTTTACTTACTAGATTATAAACTGCAGGAGGGCAGAAATCTTGTCGAATGTGCTTAAAATGATCTTCTAGCACAGTGCCTGGAACTCAGCAGGTAGGAGCTCAAAAAATATTTGTTGAAGTAATGAGTGAATAACAGATACAAATTTTTCTAAGACTGCTGTCCCCATATCAATTTTTTCCTGGCTAGAAATACTTTGGAAAAGTCCATTTTGAAGAAGCCTATAGGAGAACTACCCCCAGCACTTATTCCAATTACCTAATTCACACAAAAGGGGGTCCTTTAGCTCAAGTACCAGATGTGTGAAGGCACGGCCTCCTTTCCTCCCAACTCCTGGGTGCTCTGGACCCACGGCTCTGTAGTGCCAGGTGACAAGTCAGGCTTGGCTGCATGCCCAAACTGAGAGATGCACAGAGAAGTGTTGCGTATTTTTCTGCACAGACTAACTCAAGGCCTCTTAGCTGGAAATGAAGAGGTTTGAGTGTTGGGGGTAATAAATAAAGGAAGCATCTTTTTAAAATTTTACCAAGCCCAAGGTCGTTTGTCATAGAGAACCACTGAAGAGACATGTTAGTTATAAGAATGCATTTGGCAGGTGTTTGGATGTTGTAAAGACTTGAATTAGATCTTGTATGACATCATTAGCCAACAAAGGGAGTGGTGAAGTCTCTGTTTGACTCTGACCTGGCAACATTATGTATCTCCTTGCTGTACCAGTGACCAGTTTTTCACTTTAAAATCATTGAGAAAACCAAAACATTTCCCTCATGTAAACAGTCCTAAAAATTATGCTCGATTTACTTCAATAGGAAAAGAAAAAAAAGGGTTGATAGAGGTAAAAATATGACTCTCACTACTCCTCTGAATTGCCTACTTCTCACTGTGATGCATGGATATCAGTTCTGTGTTCGTGGGTATTGTGTTTGGGGTAAGAGTGAGACTTGGGTAAGATTCCGCTTGGGACATCCTTGATATTTGTTAATGTGTAACTAGTGCTGTGAGCCCAGTGCCAGAGATCTTGGTTCTTCTGTTCATAGCATTTTATCCACTGTGACTACAAAATTTCCTAATAAATCCTCACCAGACTTAAAAAAAAAAAATCTATTTTCATAAACTCTTTTTTCAGCTTACGTAAACTATCAACTTGCATAACACATCAGCTGCATTTGCCTCCTTTTAAATGCAGAAATCCGGTTTAAGTGCTAACATGTAATATTTGATATTAAGTATGTGATGAAGTGAAAGATAAATCACTTACTTGCAGAGAGATAATATTCATTCAAATAAAAATGCTTCTGGAAGCTAATGTTGGTGATCACGGGAATATTTTAGGTCTAATCATGGAACAGTTCACAGTGTCTTCTTTTCCCCCCAAAAGATAAAGTTCACTCATTGTCTTAGGGTATTTGAAACAAAGCATTTAATGCTAATCTTAAAATAGGAAATTTTCCATATTGAGCAAAGAGTTTGGAGAGGAACTTTATGTTTGAAACCTTTGATCATTCTTAAATATTGCTGCTCATAAGAAACACCCCATAAATATTTCTTTTAAGAGGCTGCTTCTTTAGAGTTTCAGAGAAATTAGCTTTGGCTTTCATGGAATTAGGCTATGTTTGGTCCTATAGGAAGACATAATAGTGAGAAACCAATTAAATTTGCGAATGAAACTTCCTAAAATTGTTTACAATAATGTTAGTTTGTGTCTGCAGAGTCTGTAGGGAGAACATCATTGTGCATGCTCAGTCAAACCAGAAATCCTTCTGGGAGATGCTACTGAGGCCAACCCTAACCTGGGCCAGAGACTATTGCTAGATTGAAGTACTGGAGGGAAATGTTGTAGATGTTGTAGTCACCTGTAAGAATTAATGCGGCTTCTTCTGTAATAAGTTGAAGAGTTGACAGTGATTTGGGTACCTGGAGAAGAAAGTCCTCTAAGCAAACCTTTTATTTATTTATTTTTTCACTAAGCAAACCTTTTAAACAACAGGCACTTTTCTTGAGGAATTCTCAGATTACAGCTTCATCGCTGCTCTCCTTACAGAATACATGGGGAAAGAGTAAAATATCTAGTTGTTGTTTAGTTGCTATGTCACGTCCAACTCTTTTGCTATCACATGGACTGTAGCCTGCCAGGCTTCTCTGTCATGTAATTTCCCAGGCAAGAATATTGGAGTGGGTTGGCATTTCCTCCACCAGGGGACCTTCCAGACCCAGGTATGGAACCCTCTGGATTCCTTATGACTGAGCCACCAGGCAAGTCAAAATATCTAGAACCATGGTTTATCTGCAGAAGAATAGAAAGCCCTCAGACACCAGACACATCCCTTGGGGAGTTACCCAGCAAGTCCACACTTCATTTGTACTGAAATTCATTGCAAGGCGCATTTCAATAAATATATGGAAATTTTTACTTTATTCTTCTCTGAAAAGCTGTTAATTTAAGAATTGACTCTACCTGTTGAAAAGGAAGGAAGCCAAAACTCAAGGCTTTGTTTTCCTGCAGAGGGGCCTTGGGGATTCTGCAGCCTCTGCTTTATGAGAGGTTAAAAAAGTGGCTGGGAGGTTTATACCTTCAGGGTCTCTGAACTCAGCTCACTGCTTCTACAGAACTAAGACCCATCCTTCGCTGTAGTTACAACCCTTGGAAGGAAGAAAAAGCAGCCAGTACTGATATGAATGCAGGTGGGATTGTGAGGGGTGCTTGGGGAGGGCAGAGTAATTAACTCTTTTCCTCCACTGTAGAGAACCAGGCTTCTCTTGATCTCACAGTAGACTATAGCCAGTAGCCAGGGTTCTTTACAGTGAGTGAAATAGACAGTGATGCTACAATACCAAAGAGGAGACCCGCCCTGGTCCTGCGTTCATAGTGAGAGAACTTTCATAATGAGGCCAGTGGATAAAGAACTGAGATCCTTTACAGAGGAGGGAAGTGCAAATAGGGTGCGTCTGAGCTGAACTCTTGGAGCCACTTCACCTCTGAACAGGTTGGGAGCTTTCAAGCCCCTTGAAGTTTTAAAAAGGCACTGATTTCAGCATGAGATGTTTGCTGCACAGAGCTCAGCTGGAATGAAACGAAGGGGAGGAAAAGTAGCTTCTTTATTGCATTCAGAAAGCAGAGACCAGTTGAATGGATTCTACTCAAACTGATTGCGTTTGTAGTTTTTGAAAAAAAAAAAAAAAGGAAAAAAAGCTAAGAAGTTTAAATCCTATTCACCAAGTTCATAAAAACAAAACTGGTCACAGAAGGCCTCTGAGAAGTGCACACATCCTTACAAGAGATGGTCAGTTTAAAACAAGCTTCGTTAAATAAGTCCCTTTCAAACTTGCTTCTTAGTATAATTCAGTAGCTCATACTGCTCTGCCTCATTTTAAGGGTTTTCTTGACTGTAGTCTAGTTTAAATTAAATGTTGAACACAATTTTTCTAAGTATACAAGGGTTTATTAATTCATTGAGTTGAAAACCAAAAGACTTTTTCTATTTTCTCTTTAAAGAATGAAAAAAAAAACAAAAAACATTCTGTATCTCCCCCCCTCCTGGCAATGACTAGAGGCTTTATAACATGAAAGCCAACAAAAGTGTTGAAAAGTGAAATCAGTTTCTTTTGGATTTGTTTGCTCATCCTGTTCATCTGACATCTCCACTTGGTCAAAATGCACAGGGCTCTTACTTGCCTCTCTTTCCCTTACTTAGCCTTTGCTTATGCAAAATGTTGTACATTTATCCATTCACTTAATTCATACAATGCTTTAAAGCTTTTACTCAGCTACCCGCATCTCCTTTACATCTTTCTGCTTTAGTATTCTCCATCTTGGTCTGAAGGCCTCCAGAGGTCAAGAAATTGGATATTGCTTCACTTTGTACAAGACCTGGGGGAGTACCATCTATGGCCCCATGCTTAACAAATGCTTTTAGAGGATGATGACAATGATGAGCAGATGCCATCTCACTGGTATAAGGAATCTTGTAAAGAGTAGGTCAAGCATGCAGGATATTATCTGTGGGAATTTGCATTTAAGGTGATGCACTGGACTGGCCAGTTCAGGTTGCTGTGGAGCTATATAGAGTTTAATAATAGTACTGCATTTAGTTAAGAGATTTGGAAGTGTCATTAGGCTGCTGAATTCATGTAGAGAGAAAAGTATCATATTTTTTTATCTTGTATGAAATAGACTGGACACCCAAGGGTACTTTATAAGATTTTCACTCTATTAGAGGTTTATGTTTTATAAATTATATTTAAACAGATTTTTGTAGTCAGTAGTTCGTGATGTGTAAATGTGCAGTGGTGGTGGTGTCTCATTTTTATCTCCATTTCACAGATTAGGGAAAGCGCTTCCAAGAAATTGAATCGAGATGAAAACATCCCATGATAGACTTACTCTGTGAAGTAAGATTAGAAGGGAGATTACAGCTCACATTGCATAAACACTAAACTACTAGTGGCTATTGAATGGCCACAAAGTCTTTGGTTGTTTTAGTTTTCTATCCCCATTAGTCTTGCATTCGATTTAGATGATGCTGATATCTAATAAGCATTTGCTTAGGCATAGGCCCTGAGCCAGCTTGAAGGAAATAGCAGTTTTCCATAAATACTGGTAGATGTGCTATGGGAGTGGCTGTGTGCCTGTAAACTACTTCAGGAAATGTCTTCACAGGAAATAATGAATGGCCTGTAAAAATCAAGAGTTGTTGCAGTTCTTATGTTGCTGAAAGATGAGTGATACAGTGATATAGGATCATTATACCATGCTCTTACCTGAGTCAGGTAAGACTTTTTACTTTTTTTTGAAATCAGTGTTACTTTATTTATTTAAAGTTTATCTAAGACATTTATGGGGGCTTCCCAAGTGTTAAAGAATCTGCCTGTGATGCAGGCCATATGGGTTTGATCCCTGGATTGAGAAGATCCCCTGGAGGAGGGCATGGCAATCCACTCCACTATTCTTGCCAGGAAAATCCTATGGACGGAGGAGCTGGGCAAGCTACATTCCATGAGGTCGAAAAAGAGTGGGACTGAAGCAGCTGAGCAGGTAAGATGTTTATTTGTGGAAATTGATTACTAACACAAGTTTTTGATGCTTGAATCCTTCTCCTTTTCCTCTTCTTTCTCCTTCTTCAGATTGCTAGTATTAAAATGATTTGAGTTTCCAACCTAGGTTGAAAAGAAAACTTAGATATTTGCATCTATAAATCTACTTTATAGAAATACTTCTGCCTTCAACTCTTCTTTGGCCCCAACTAGTAAAACTTAATCATGTTCCCTTCAAGGAAAATGGTGAAGTTTGTTTTATGAGTTTGTGTCTTTAGAACTTTCTTTTTTTCTAGTGATTATTCCAACTCCCCAATACTTTCATTGCCCTCCATTAATTTGTATTTTTTGATTAAACTCGTCTAATGAGAATAAAATTTCTGATCCTCAACGTTTTACCTCAAATGTGTCATTTCTTTCTCTGGTGGAAGAATACTTCTCCTACTCCTTTAGGCATCTGGAAATAGCATTAAGTTGTATCTTGGAGGTGGAGGTGGGAGAGGACAATGGAAATAAAGTCACATGTTTGAGCTTGAAGGTAAGTTAGACTGAAATTTTCAGGTAAAAGAGGGATGCATTGGTTGACAAATTAGATCAAAGGGGAGCCTCTAGGATTTCCATCTAAATCACTGGCTCCCTGCTCCCCTGTAATGGATGACTCCTCAATTGGTTCCACTGAGATGCTGGCAGGTGGAACAGTTGGTTCCCGTTCCACCTGCCTATCTGCCAGGAATTTGACAGGTTCCTTCTTATTTTTCTGAGAACCATGGGTTTCTTTTCACTGATTTAAGGAGTAATATGGGAAGCTAACTTGATGCCATAGAGTTCCTTGATGAGCAAAAGACAGAGAAAGTAGCTCTGATCTTAGTAAGGGAGAGAATAGCAAAATTCCTATGTCGAGTTGTCTTTCAAGCCAACCAGATTACAAATATTTGATCAAATAATGATAAATCCACAGGAAACTCTGCACATCATGGTCAAACTGGATATAAGAAAATGTGTTTAACCCCAACGGCATTTGCCAAAGAAGTCTCAAAGAATTGAAAAGGACTTTAGTGTTGGGAAATGATAGCTGACACTTGTATGGAGATGATAAAAGTCATAGGGGGAAGGTTCCCATTAATAAAAAGAGAAAAGAAAAAGAAAAATTCTCTTCCAATATTCTCTGCCCTTAGTGAATGACTATGTACTTTGATGCATTAAATTTATCTTTGTGCTTCCTCTGAAATTTTGGTGTAGGGCTGACTTGAGTTATCTAATTTATCTCACTGGATGGCTTCCAACATAAAGCAAGCTTCATCTATCTTTTAAAAAATTATTTTTAAAAAATATTTTTAGCAAAGGAACACAGGCACTTAGTTTAAAAAATTAAATGTGCTTCTGGGTTTAGATGGCAGATTTAAACTTTTTCACAGAATTTTCCCCCTAATACCTAAGAAAAAGCACAACTGCACTGCAAAAATCCTTTACTTGCATTATTCCAATAGCTTTCTAATTGGTCTCCCTCTTTCCTTTGCCTACCTATACTGCCCTCTCAACAACTAGTCAAGGTAATCCTTTTAAAATACTAAATTGCTCTCTTTGGTTAAAACCTTGAAACTCAGAGCAAAAGCCTCACAATGGCCTGCTCTGAAGATGACAACTGGAATACCTAGCTCTCTATCACCTCCCTGGTCTTAGGACACACAAGTTTTTGCTAAAGCACTTCCCTTACTTTCACTTTTTCTCAAAAGTTTTCAAACAGGTTCTCATCTTAGGCCTTTGTATTTGCTTTTCCCCTTGCCTCTAACACTTGTCCCCTAGAAATCAGCAGAGCTCATGCCTTCGTGTTTATTGCTCAGATTTCACCTTTTAAATGAGGCCTTCCACGACTGCCTTGTTTAATTCTGGGATTAAACCTTTCCACTCCCCCACTCCCATACCCTATTCTTCTTTAAACTGCTCTAGTTTTCCTTTTTTTCCCCATAACACTTGTCACTTCTGTCATGCTATGCTATAATATAATTTACTTCTTTATTATGTTTCCTGTTTACTCCTGTGCCCTTACTTGGTCCCACCCTCAACAAGCTCCACTGTTTGGTCTGGAGTTTGTTTAGAGATATATCCAACAGCT
Source organism: Cephalophus harveyi (assembly GCA_006410635.1). NCBI lineage: Eukaryota > Metazoa > Chordata > Mammalia > Artiodactyla > Bovidae > Cephalophus > Cephalophus harveyi. Next base: position 325,438 of record SJYT01050507.1, on the reverse strand, counting down.
TAGTGTCTGATATATAGAAGTTTAATAAGTATTTATAGAATTAACTAAAGAGCCTCTTGATGAAAGTGAAAGAGGAGAGTGAAAAAGTTGGCTTAAAGCTCAACTTTCTGAGAGAAAACTAAGATCACGGCATCTGGTCCCATCACTTCATGGCAAATAGATGGGAAAACAGTGGAAACAGTGGTTGACTTTATTTTGGGGGGCTCCAAAATCACTGCAGATGTGACTGCAGCCATGAAAGTTTTCTTTGGAAGGAAAGTTATGACCAACCTAAACAGCATATTGCAAAGCAGAGACATTACTTTGCCAACAAAGGTAGTCAAAGCTATGGTTTTTCCAGTGGTCATGTGTGTATGTGAGAGTTGGACTATAAAGAAAGCTGAGCACCAAAGAATTGATGCTTTTGAACTGTGGTGTTGGAGAAGACTCTTGAGAGTCCCTTGGACTGCAAGGAGATCCAACTAGTCCATCCTAAAGGAGATTAGTCTTGAGTACTCATTGGAAGGACTGATGTTGAAACTGAAACTCCAATACTTTGGCCACCTGATGTGAAGAGCTGACTCATTGGAAAAGACCCTGATGCTGGGAAAGATTGAAGGCAGGAGAAGAAGAGGACGACAGAGGATGAGATGGTTGGATGGCATCACTGACTCCATGGACATGAGTTTGGATAAACTCTGGGAGTTGGTCATGGACAGGGAGGCCTGGTATGCTCTGGTCCATGGGGTCACAAAGAGTCGGACACGACTGAGCGACTGAACTGAACTGAATGAATATGGTACATAGTAATTTCTCAGGTGGCTCAGATGGTAAAGAATCCACCTGCAGTGCAGGAGACCTGAGTTCGATTCCTTGGTCTGGACGATCCCTTGGAGAAGGGAATGGCTACCCAGTCCAGTATTCTTGCCTGAAGAATCCTATGGACAGAGGAGTCTCATGGGCTACAGTCCATGGGATCCCAAATAGTCAGACATGACTGAGCAACTAACACTTTCACTTTCAATTTCTCTTTGTAAGAAAAAAAAAATAATATTTGGATCGACTATTCCAGAAATTTTGATATGGGATACTCAAAATGGATATATATCCTAGTTAAGGTATTGAACTTCAAGGATTAAAAAAAATCCTTAGGTAGACTAAGCAGATAAAGCAAATCACCTTCTTTGATTTAAGAAAGAGTCAAATCTCAGATGTCTTAATGGCAACGTTCAATGCCAGATGATGATGGAGTTATTTCTGTAAAGTTTTGAAGGAGTGAAAGAAAGCTAAGAGATCAGTAGAAAAAAGGCAAGAGGCAGACATTCAAAAACATGAAAGAACCCATGGAATATGGCATTTTTGAATCCTTCATGAAAAAAATGCTTGACAATGAGTTCTAGCTAATTAAGAGATAAATCAAAATAAAGAACTTGGAAATTGAGAAGCTGTGATAAAAAGAACTGATGGTGTTTGAATCTATTTAAATATAGAATTAAAGACTAAACAACTGAGAGAATTATTGCTATAGAACAAAATGTGAATGTTATTAATCAGAACAATGTAAAATTAGTAGTATAAAGATAATTGGAAAGTGTGGTGAAGAGAGATACTCTCATATTTCTAAGAAAGAGTCTCCTGATACTGTCTAATATTGAAATATATAATAAAAACATTAATGACTCCAACTCATTGTTTTTCATATCCATTCTTCCACCCTTTCAAGCTTAGAGAGCTGTAAATCTTAGAGAAACCATTTCTTTGAAAATCAACAGTATCTTTAATCTTGCTTCAGTTTCTCTTTTACTATTAAAATAAGTTGAATATTTTGCTACTAAAAATAGTATCTATATATAATCCCTTTTTAACAAAAAGTAATGTTATCTGTCTAGCCCTATCTATCTAATCTATCTATCAGCATCTACCTAGTTGTTAATTAAGAACTCTCGTAATTAAGAACACACGCATGCATGCATGTGAAGTCGCTTTAGTTATGTCTGATTCTTTGCGACCCCATGGACTGTAGCCCATCAGGCTCCTCTGCTCATGGGATTCTCCAGGCAAAAATACTGGAGTGGGTTGCCATTTCCTCCTCCAGGGGATCTTCCCAACCCAAGGATCAAACCCAGGTCTATGTCTCCAGCATTGGCAGGCAGATTCTTTACCGCTGAGCCACCACAGAAGCCCACAGCTAGATATCTAGTTTTTATCTATCTTCATATCTTTTATAGCCATATAACAAAATCTGGACTTGTGTTTACCTAATCACTGCTGATGGTGACTGCAGCCATGAAATTAGAAGACGCTTACTCCTTGGAAGAAAAGTTATGTCCAACCTAGATAGCATTTTCAAAAGCAGAGACATTACTTTGCCGACTAAGGTCCGTCTAGTCAAGGCTATTGCGAAGAGTTGACTCATTGGAAAAGACTCTGATGCTGGGAGGGATTGGGGGCAGGAGGAGAAGGGGACGACCGAGGATGAGATGGCTGGATGGCATCACTGACTCGATGGATGTGAGTCTGAGTGAACTCAGAGAGATGGTGATGAACAGGGAGGCCTGGCGTGCTGCGATTCATGGGGTCGCAAAGAGTCGGACACGACTGAGCGACTGAACTGAACTGAACTGAATGTTAATGGTAGTAATTTTAGAATATAAGAAGCTTTTTATTTACTTCTTCATACATTTCTGCATTGTTTAATTAGTTTTTAATGAGTACCATCATTTTTTTTAACAAATCAATGAAGGAAAATTTAAAGTTCACTACCCCACTGCTACTGCCTCTCCAAAAAACATAAGAATAGTAATTATTATTCTACATATGAACAGTAATTATTATTATGTATGACAATCTGGAGAATTGATTCTTCCATCTTTATACTTTTCTAGGTTTTTTTGACTAAAAAAAAGTCAGTATTACACCATAATCTTCTTCAGAGACCCCACAACTTGTGACCCTTTCAGATGTTTCTTATGATATTTATATACATGTATTTAAACTTCTATTAATTTCTTGATTTTAGACATTTGACATCTTGACAATTTATTCTCTTCTTTGTGTCTCTCTCCCATACCCCTACCATAATGGTCTTTTACTCTCCTCTAAAAGTTATATTGCAATTTTTTGTTAAAACTCAGTATTTTATTATGAGTACATAAATATTACATTTGGGCTATGATTTTTTCCCCTTCTTATATGCTAGTTTGTTTTTTTATAGAGGTAATAAAGTTCTTCATTTGAAAAGTTTGCTTAATTTTCTACATATCTATTCCTATTTTTCCCAATGTTCTAGTTGATTCATCAAATGCTTAGCAATAATTCTTTCAAAATGCTCAAAAATATTACATACCAATTAAATCACTCTCTTTTTTTATCAGTCTATTGGACCATCTATTTTTTAGTTGGAGGCATCTCTTTAGTCCTCCAGCCTCTTGTTACAACATGGGCTGTTTTTTCTCTGAAAATTCCCTCATTGCTCTCCCTTCATTGTTCTCTTCATTATATCCTTTTTCCTCACTCTTTCTTTGAGTACTCTTAAATTTTATAGAGTACTTCAGTCTCGTCCAGAAAAAAAGTAACATTTCTGAGAGCCTGCATACTTGAAATTGCTTTTAATCTGCCCATACTTGCTTAGTAGTTTGGGCATAAAATTCTAGAATGAAAATAATTTGATTCAGAATTCTGAGAGCAATGTTCCAATGTCTCCTAGCCTTCAAAAGTGATATTGAAAGTCAGGTGTGAGTTAGATAACTGATTTTTGTAAACAACTTGTCTCTCCAGAAGATTTTAGGATCTCCTCTTCATTCTTTTGAAGTTGTGTGATGTGTTGTGGTGGTGTTCTTTGTGATTTAGAGAACTGGACTCTTAGTGGGAACTTTGAACTGTGATGTCTGTGTCTTCTCATTTTGGGAAACTTCCTTGTATTTTCCCTCAGTTTTACCTTTTGTCTTTTTCTGGAGTTCCTGGTTTCTAGTGTTAGACTTCCAGAACTGATTATCTAAATTTTCTCCTTATTTTCCTTCAATAACACAGTTCTTTTTTTGTTTGTATGTTTATTCTATTCTCTGTAGGATTTTCTTGACACTTATCTTTCATCCATTCAATTGAATTTCTAATCTCTTCTGTATATTTAATTTTCAAGATCACATTCATATTTTTTTATTTCTGCCCATGAAAATAATACACTAGTATTAGTTCATAAATGCATATTTATTCTTCTTTGTTCATGTATATCAGTTATTGACTTTAAAGTGTTTCCAATTTCTGTGTTGTCTCTGAGCCTTCCGAATTCTCTTTTTTTTTTTTTTTTTCATGTTTTGGCCCTTTTGTATCACTTTGGAGACTTTTTCAAATGTTTGGTGATTCTAGCTTTCTTAAGTATTTAAAGTGAAGGGTAAGTCACTTAATTGTGTCTGACTCTTTGCAACCCCATGTGCTATACAGTCCATGGAATTCTCCAAGCTAGAATACTGGGGTGGATACTCTTTTCCTTCTCCAGGGGATCTTCCCAACCCAGGGATCAAACCCAGTTCTCCTGCATTACAGGCAGATTCTTTACCAGCTGAGCCACAAGGGAAGCCCAAGAATATTGGAGTGGGTAGCCTATCCTTTCTCCAGCAGATCTTCCCAACCCAGGAATTGAACTGGGGTCTCCTGCATTGCAGGAGGATTCTTTTCCAACTGAGCCAGAGAGAATATAAGCATTTAAAACTGAGGCTCTAAAGCTGATAAAAGATTCTAGATGTAGAAGTGAGCTTGTATTTTTAAATATAGAGTAAGTTGTCTTTTTTCACGTGGAAGCCCCAAATGTAAGTATCTGAAGGTCTCTTTCTCATGCTCCTTATTTCAGGCTTCTCCAGGGAAATTTGCTTTAAGTCCCTAGATAGTTATACATATAAGGGTTATACATACCTGTCTACTGACAGACAGACTAATGTGAAGAACAGATATACTGAAAGACATACTGATGTGAAGAACTGACTCATTTGAAAAGACCCCGATGCTGGGAAAGATTGAATACAGGAGACGGGGATGACAGAGGATGAGATGGTTGGATGGCATCACCAACTCAATGGACATGTATTTGAGTGAACTCCGGGAGTTTGCGATGGAAAGGGAGGCCTGGTGTGCTGCCGTCCATGGTGTTGCAAAGAGTCAGACACGACTAAACGACTGAACTGACTGACTGACTGACAGACAAGTGGAAAGGATGGGGGCTGGGGACTTGACTTTTGAGGAAGGACACTTTTGCCGACTTTTAATCCATCGTTTGATGTTCCAACTCTTCCTTTCACTGTACTCAGTATTTCTGAGTCAGACCACCTGAGGTGCATTTTCTCTAGGTAATTTACCCCCTGTCTCTTGCAGGATAGGGGAGCAGTTTGGCTGCTCAGGGACCCTGAGGTCTACACGTTCTTCATATGGAGCTCTATCTCTCCCCGTCTCCTTCCTTGTCCTCTGTATCTGGTGCTTCTAAATTTTCAAAATTTTCTGGGATAAGTGGGGAAACATCTTGCTTCTCTTGAATGTTTTCCTCTTCCAGGTTTGTCTTCCTCCACTCAGTAAGTCATTTCCCACGTTCCCATCTGCTTTCCATCTTCTATATACACTACCATGAGTAAAATAGACAGCTAGTGGGAACCTGTTGTATAACACAGGGGAGCTCAGCCCGGTGATCTGTGATGACCTACATGGGGGCAGGGGATGGTGGTGGTGAGGGGATGTATGTGTACATATAGCTGATTCACTCTGTTGTACAGCAGAAACTAACACAGCCCTGTAAAGCAATTATACTCCAACAAAAAATAAAAATGATATTGTGAAATTCAAGTGATATATATTAAAATGTACAACAAATATCAATCATAAAGTCCCCCATTGTCTCCTTTCCCATTATCTTTCTTACCTATATGTTTCATGTTTGTGTTCTGTCATGTTAGCAGCATTTCAGAAGGATGTTCAAACCTTATATATAACCAGGAATTACCTATGTGTATTAATTTAGAAAATGATTTGCTGGCCGTTTGTCAAAGTTAAAGAGCCTTAAAATGGCAGCAGTTTTATTAGAATAAAGAAAAAAAGATTACCATGTCAGAAGATTAGATCAAAGAAATAGGAAGAAGAAAAGCAAAACTTGAAGCTAATCTGATTGAAGAAAGCTGTGAATGAATGAAGAATAAATGAATAAAGTTTGGAAGATCTTCAGGGTAGAAGTGGTCACATGCCACAGGGAAACCATCTCAAATACCCAACCATCTCAGACAGAAGTTGGAAAGCACAAGCTAGCAGAGAATTGAAGGTTGAGGTCACCAGTGAAAGTGAAAGTGGCTCAGTCCTGTCTGACTCTTTGCGACCCCATGGACTATATAGTCTATGGAATTTTCCAGGCCAGAATACTGGAGTGGTTAGTCTGTCCCTTCCCCAGGGTATCTTCCCAACCCAGGTATCAAATCCAGGTCTCCTGAATTGCGGGTGGATTGTTTACCAGCTGAGTCACAAGGTCGCAAGTGGGAACCTACAAAGAAAGAATTCCACGTTGTTGGCAGAAAACAGAGCCCTGTGCTTAAGCTGCCTGCTGATGTTTTACGGTGGTAATCCAGAGTCTTCCTAGATTCTGTGCCTGACTGAGGGCCACATGCCTCATCTCTGCACAACTGCTTCTTGCTCTTTATATCCTCCAGGGTCTTCAAATTGCCAGGCTTTCTGCCCAGCTCCTGCCACCCACCACACCTGCCCTTGCTATGGCAGCCTCGGCTGGCCATCCTGCTGCCAGTTCTCAGGTTGTCTAACTCTGAACCTTTGAGTGAACAGCTGTTTGCATTTGTCATGTTAGCTTTAGCTATTTTTTCCAAAGAACTAAACTATTTCAGATGTGTCAGGAGCTCCATTTGTAGCCATCCCAAATTTCATCTCCTTTTCTTCCTCTACCCACCCAGGGGTCCATTCAAAACAATTGCAATACTTTCTACAGGTCCACAAGGTAATAGGGAATGAGATCAAGGAAAAGTTTCTGTTTCATAGCACAGGATGGAGGGAACGGGGTGACTATCACTAAAACACTAGTTAAGATAGAGCAGATTTATGAGCACAAGTTTGTACCTTAGGCCTGTCATATTTTTTCACCTTTATGTTAGTTAATTGCAGAGTAACATAAATTAACTTTGGAACACAAGCAAAAATGGGAACTTTATTTATGAATTTCTTGGATTTCTTTACCTCAAGCCAAACAACTAAATTGCTACTTAGCATAAATTATTTATGGGCCTGGCTCAATACCATCCAGCACCAGCCCCCGGAGGTATGGGAGATATAAAAGATTTAAAGCATCACTGCGACAGTGTTCGGGCCGCCGTGGAGCTGTGTTTCTTTCCAGAAGGGTCCACTTTATTTTGTTGTAAATAAATAGAGGCTGGATTTTCCAGGGAGGGAAGTTAGCTTCCAGCAGGACGGTAGTGGTGTTTTGCATATGTTAATTACACAACCCTTTTATGACAGATAGACGCAGTGTTTGCATAGATATTTCTCAAAAGACCCGTAGACTCAAATGGAGCTTTTCATTTCCTGGTGTGGAGTTGTTTCTCTCATTTGATCTCACTTCAAAATCTGAAGTTTTCAAAGCTTACCATCCCAACCAGTCAATAAAAAACAGTCCTATCAGTATGATTTTAGCAGGGACAAATGCACATCTTCTGCAACCTTGATTCCGTTTTCCTTAAAATTCAAGTCCAATAAATCCATGCTGACACCTGCGACAAACCAGTTGTCACTTCCTAGGTTGTCTTTCTATAGCCCTAACCTCCAGCATGTCACCCTTTGCTCCAAAATACCCTTACATACTTTGTTTCTCAGACACAGTCTGTTTCTAAGACAAGGTCATTGTCTTCTTTTTCTTTAGGTCAGGCATATTTCATTTGATTCCCACAGTATTTAAGATTAGAAAACCTGACACAAAAGTGTAAGTTTCCAGCTTTTCATTCAGTTTCCAAAATTAGAAGGTCTAGCTATTTTAAGTAACCTTTTTCAAGCTGTTGGCTTAAGCTTACCTGGCGTAATCCTTGCCAGTTCTTAGTTCTCCACTTTGCCACAGTCCTTACTACTCTCTTGTGTACACCCAGCCTACTTCACCCAGTTAAGTTTTAGATTACCTCCTTTGTCCATGAAAGCATTTGCATTTTTAACTCATAATTTGGGGCCATGGTTTTGGTTGACACATTGATAACTTTTACATTTATCTTGGGTTAGATTATATGTTATAAATGACTAAATCCAAAAGAAAAAAAAGATCTTGACAAGCTATAGCAATGTACTGGCTCATAGATGTGATTACCATTTTTTTAGAATGCAAATATATAAATATATTTCCACTTAAATGAAACACAGACTAGGCAGATTTTCTCTTCCTCTCTTTTTTTCTTGAAACTGTGGTGTTTGTAACCATAGTCCTTAAACAACAAAAAATACCTCCATAGCATCAGTTTTTCTAAATCCTTGAAATATTTGTATTCAAATCCTATAATATTTGAAGTGCCACTTCGGCTTGGTCACTTGCCCAACCTAATGCCAGCCAGGCTGTGTTTTCTCGCAGACATTTCAAGTACTGGCAAGCTTTGGGGCCTTGCTGCCTGAGAGCATTGACTCATCCTCCCTGGATCCCAGCCCTGACAGTGCTCCTTTCATCCTCCCAAGCATCACCACTGGGATTCTCTTCTTGGGCCTGGAATTTGATTGCATCTCTCTTCTCCTGTAATATCTTTAGTGGTTTCCTCAAATTTCAGATTAGAATCAGATCCTGGATGTCACAAAGACTATGCTTGCAAAGTTTAACTCTATCCTCCTGCCCACTGTTCTATTTTAAGGGGAATCAGAGTAGAGGGGAATGGAGCTTCCCAGGCGGCACCAGTGGTAAAGAATCCCCCTACCAATGCAGGAGACATGAGAGCCGGGTTGGATCCCTGGGTTGGGAAGATCCCTTGGATGAGAAAATGGCAACCCACTCCAGTATTCTTGCCTAAAAGACCCTTGGACAGAAGAGCCTGGTGAGCTACAGTCCACAAGGTGACAAAGAGACAGATACTACTGAAGCAACTTAGCACAGCACAGTACAAAGGGGAATGAGTGGGCACTGGGGAACCAGACAGGCCCAAATCTCAAAATTGACCCTGTGTGTATTTAGATCTGCCTTTATTTTTATTTTTTTTATTAATAATATAGGGAAAACAGAATTTGTCTTGCAGAGTTCTTAGAAATATAATTGTTAATATATATCTTAAAGACATTCAGTGAATTATTCCTGTGGACACGTGCTCCATTGCTCTATTTCAGCTTGTCAAACTTGGTCTTCATTTGCTGATGAAAAAGAGAGAGAAAGAAAACCCTTCCTTTCTTCTTCTCTTCATCTTCCTTTCTGCTATCATCTATGATAAAGAAACATCTGAACCTAAAAATGCCTTGATTTCATCCTGTCCCAGCCCTACCTCCAGAAGCTGTCACACACCATGGAAAATAGTAAGAAGCATCTGCAGAGCTGGGTTCCAGCAAAGTCTGGGTCAAAGTCAAGGGAGAGACCACCCTCCTTCAAGAACACAGAGGGGGCTCCTCCCTGGGAGGGCCAAAAGCTTGTTCCTTCATTTCCCCTCTCTCTTACCCCCAACAAAGGAGAATAAGACTCCCATGAGTGATTATCCCCAAACTGACTGTATTGCAGATTTTTATAACCGAACTGTATGTGTAGGTATTATAATAGATAATCTGAATGCGTTGTACACATCCTACATAAAACATAAAGGGTTGCTGTTTCTGTCTTACATGCATTTAAAAAGCTCATTTTAATATTTAACGCTTTGAACAGTCATCTAAATCTCAAAAGTTAAGTTGCTTCAGTCGTGTCCGACTCTGGTCAACCCCATAGACGGCAGCCCACCAGGCTCCCCCGTCCCTGGGATTCTCCAGGCAAGAACACTGGAGTGGGTTGCCATTTCCTTCTCCAATGCATGAAAGTGAAAAGTGAAAGTGAAGTCGCTCAGGCGTGTCCGACTCTTTGCGACCCCATGAACTGCAGCCTACCAGGCTCCTCTGCCCATGGGATTTTCCAGGCAAGAGTACTGGAGTGGGTTGCCATTGCCTTCTCCACAAAAGTTAAGCAGGAAATACCATAAAAGACCCAAAGTCTAAAACAAATGTTACCGATATAATCTGGAAGTGTCCCTTTCCCCCCCACACCCGAAACACACTACTCTCATCGTTCTAGCTTCTAGAAAACACAACTGAAGCATATGCCATTGCTTCCTTTATAGCTCAGTGACATACTTAAAAAAGGAATATCCACACTCATAAGCCAGTATTCATAAATAACTTAAAAAATTTTTTTTCAGCATGACTCAGATTTTTCCCTAGGCTTCACTCTCTGGGCAAAGCCTCTCCAGGGAAGAAAACATAAGTAAACCAAAGTCCACATTAAAAACAAAAATAAACAAACAAACAAAAATTTAACTGTTTTTCTAGTATGCGTTGTGAATTTTGAAAAATATAATCTAAGTTATAATGTATTGGGCAATACTCTTCACTCAACTGTCAGTCTAAAGATTTCTGAGAATTGAATGTGTCGGTTTGTGGTGACACCTCAGGTTGCTATCCACAGTAGCTGGAGCTCTGAGCAATTTAGCAAACTTGCTAAATTCACTGGCTGGCACAGTCCTAGGCAAGGCTGTTCACTTGAGTCTTGGCTGATTCCTTAGCAAAATGAACAAGAGTCCCCTTTAGCAGAGATTAGTTCATTCGGACAGTTCATTTGGGCTTTAAATGTCAAAAAATGCTTGGACTTTTTTCTGTACTCAATTCAGTTCAGTCGCTCAGTTGTGTCCGACTCTTTGTGACCCTATGAATCGCAGCACGCCAGGCCTCCCTGTCCATCACCATCTCCCGGAGTTCACTCAGACTCACGTCCATCGAGTCAGTGATGCCATCCAGCCATCTCATCCTCTGTCATCCCCTTCTCCTCCTGCCCCCAATCCCTCCCAGCATCAGAGTCTTTTCCAATGAGTCAATTCTTCACATGAGGTGGCCAAAGTACTGGAGTTTCAGCTTTAGCATCATTCCTTCCAAAGAAATCCCAGGGCTGATCTCCTTCAGAATGGACTGGTTGGATCTCCT